>WNGS01078642.1:23117-40826 GCA_020271785.1 Procambarus virginalis | reverse complement strand
TATATAGATATTATACATATATATATCTGTGTGTGCTGAATGCAGTGACTCTTTCACTCGTTTCTTTTATTATATTTACATTTACAGTTGTGAATCGAATTGGCTTCGATAACTTCATCTAAGCCGGTTCACTTATTTACGACTCTTAGAGCGAAGGTCTTTCTCACATGAACAAATCCACAAGGGCCTTGCAGAGGATTCGAATCTACGTCCGAAAGCATCCCAGACGCTGCCTTACATCTTTCTGACATCATTGGCTTATCTGTGTTTCCAGTTTCCAATCATCTCTCGTTCTGCTGTTCCGTAATGTGAACATTGCTTCAATATCTACTGTGTCAATCCCCCCTTAATATCTTGTACGTCATCATGTCTGCCCTTTTCTTTCCTCCAGAGGTAACCACTCAAGAAATTTGCAATCTGCTCATCCTTCCCTATTTTGCCTTATTCTTGTTACTTTATCATAGAACTCTAGGTTTGTTAGGCATGATTTTGCTTCCTTGAACCCATGTTAGTGTTTACATTAGTTACTCTCTCCAAGTGTGTAACTAATCTTAATCTGATTATTCTTTCGAGTACTTTGCAGGGGAGACTGGCTGATACTAACGTTTATCTGTATTACTGGACTGTAGTTAAGTGCCTCTTCTATTGAAAGTTGTTACCACATTTACCTTCTTCCAGCAAGCGGGAAGGAGGAAATGTACCCTCTTCCTGGTACATTTACCTGTACCTCTACAGAGGCACGCTGAGGGCCTGCGCTGCCTCTTTTAGTATCCCCGGTGATACGTTCTCTGTTCCAACTGCTTTAGTTTCGTTCAATGTTGTTAGTCGTTTCTCCACGTCCTCTGCTGTCATCTCTATATCTGACAGTCTCACATCATCATCTCTTCTTGCAATGGGCGCTGCTCAGGCTCGGCTGTGAACACTTGACGGAAACTACCGTTTAGTTTGCATTTCCTTATCGTTTACTGTACACGTCCTTCTCGTTATCCATAGTCTTAACTTGAGCGGGCGGGCGGGCGGGCAGGCAGGCAGGCAGGCAGGCAGGCAGGCAGGCAGGCAGGCAGGCAGGCAGGCAGGCAGGCAGGCAGGCAGGCAGGCCACGACCTCCAATTCTAAGCCAGTTAAACCTCCTGCCACAAATTGCCTACAGGACAGACGTGTGCCTGCACTAGGGTTAGCAGTATGTGTCGTGTGGTGTGGTGTAGTCGCTGTGGTGCATTGTAGTGTGGTGTGGTGGGTCGAGAGCGCTAAAAGCCACCTAACCATTGCGTCACCATTTCCACTATATAACAAAGCCGAGATATTACACAACGATGGGAATTTGGAAATGGTAATTACACTGATCAAAGTGACTCTCTGGGCCAAGCGGAATAGTATGCTCTCCTGCAGGGGAAATATATACGTGAACTGCTGGAATACATTACCAGGAGATGAACAGAGGCAGTATACAGGAGAATACTACACAGGAGCAGCATCACACAGGAGGGCCAATCCATGGATTAATAAATTGTTAGGAAGAACTAAGAAAAACTAGAAGCTAGAGACAAATACAACATAATCAAGGGTGTAACAGAGCTTATCAAAGTATCACAGTCAAACATGCTATAATCACTAAGAGCCCCTGACGTAGTTATAACCCCCAGGTTATAGTTACGACACGAGGCAGTTCACAACCATCCACTAAGGATAAGGAAATACCTAACTGTAAATAATAAAGAAGTTTGGGAGGAAACTATTGACTTCAATAAAGGGAGAAGGGGAAGGCACAAGAATGCCAGACATGGCAGGAGGAACTGAATGGATTAAGAATAGGAAGAATTCTCGGTAGACTTGCAGGCAGCGGAGCCCGACAGACGGTCTCAGAGTGGATGCTAAAGGTGGCCAACGTCCAGAATACTGCGTAATCCATCGACTATTAGAGAGACTTGCGTCTTCAAGATGGACAACTACGGGAAGCAAAAGTACCAAGAGAAGAAGCCGAAGTATCACTAAGATAATCCAGATGAAGAGAATAACCCGGTAAATGATATAAGAAGCGTATTGAAGCTTCTGGAAAAGACACAAATTCGACATAATTTACTACTACATGGAGTTCGGTACCTCTCAAACTCCGTGTATGGGAGGTACCTAACTAGTACTCAAATCCAATTTTTCCATGATACCCGCTCACACTTGGGTGTGGGTAGTATGTGGGTACCAGCAAGGTGCCTTCCATACTCCATACCATTTTCTTCTGGCTCTTCTGTTTTCTATGGCTGCTTCTTATGTTGAAGAATCAGAAACAGAAGTCGTCGAACATGTGGTAAAAACCAACTTCAAAAGAAGATATGATAGAAAAACATAGTCACTACATTAGAAAACCAGTTGGAAAGGTGGGGTCCAGGAGCTGAAGCTAGATGCTGTGGGCACAAATAGGTGAGTAAAGGGACACCAGATAAGCAAAACTGTAGCTTGTTTCCGCCTGAACAAGAACAGGTATTGGTGATGTGGGGTGGCGGAGACGCGGACGGGCGGAGACGCAGACGGGTGAAGACGCAGACTGGTGGAGACCCAGACGGGTGAAGACGCAGACGGGTGAAGACGCAGACTGGTGGAGACCCAGACTGGCGGAGACGCAGACGGGCGGAGACGCAGACGGGCGGAGACGCAGACGGGCGGAGACGCAGCACAGGGGGTGGGGAACAATGGCTGGCCAATACGTCTCCTGGACGGTGATGGGAATGGTGTAGTATCCAAGGCACTACTGCAGCACAAGGTGCTGGGTTTATATCACTACCTACTCATCCTCTAGCCGCCACCACCACCTACCCTGTGCTGGTGGTGGCCACAGGGTACCACTACAAATATTACAAAAATATTCAAAATAATCAAGCTAAAGATGCAATGCTACCCGAATATTACAATACAAAAATATTCTTTCATGGTTTTTGTAAGCCACTGCCAATGGAGTCAGCTGATCAAATCAAAGTCCGTTTTCTTTCAGGGCACTGATAGTAGTGGATGGGATAACACACAAAACACAGGAAGAACACACTGTGTCAAGCTGTGTGCACACAGTACACAGCTTGTATGCACAACTTGTGAAATTACTCCAACCTCCAAGTTGAACTAGGACGAAATATCTTCCGAGAGAAGGAAAAAAAAATACATACATAGAGTCACGTTTTCTAAATAAATTCTCCCCGGGAGAACGCGAGCTTACTCAAATATTCATGGCATCACCGGGCTGTTTTGCAGTTACTTATGCAGTTAACATGACCCATATGGCCTACACTTACTTTACTGTAATGGTTCTCCCACATAACTACTTTACTGGCACACTTTTATTACACAATTTTAAGCCTATGGCACTTAAATCAGACTTGACAAATGGATTAATACACACAGGCGTGTAATAGGTCTACTGCAGTTTTATTTCGTTAGAAATGGCACATGCTACCATTAACATGAGTGGATATAAATAGATGCTGTATGACCCAATAGGTCTTCATTATGTTTAATATACAATTTTTTTAACCAACTGATTGGTAGAAATAAGCAATCTTAGAAAATGGAATAAAGTCTAATAGCAATAAATATTCAATCATTGAAAATAAGATTAAATAATCATTGGAAATGGGATTAAATAATCAATTATTGAAAATGGACTTACTGAAGTTCATCGAAAATTAGGGAGGATTAAAACTGGCCGTTAACATTAGTCATCAAAATTAAGGATGATGGCAGTGAGCCGTCGCCGATGTTTACGGAAAAGAATCAGTGGCCAGAAGCCAGCTGTCGTCGCTGTGAACGGAAAAAAAATAAGCAGACGGAAGCCAAACGTCTTTGATTTAAAATTATGGAGAATGGGAGCCAGCCGTCACTGAGGTTGAGGACGGAAGCCAACCATCGGGAAATTTAAAACTATCGGCTTCCGTCCTGGTTTACACTACTGTGCTTAATTACACCTCCCTCCACCCGAGCGTTTCCCTCCACCTCAATTCTTCCCTCCAGCCGAATGCTTCCCCTCCAGCTAAGTGGCTCCATCTACCCGAGTGGTTCCTTCCACCTGAGTGCCACCTTCCACCTGGGTGGACAATTGCATTTTCGCCAATTTAATGAAACTTGTGCCTTAAGCGGTATATTTCCGACCACCCCTTCTTCCCTCTACTGGCTTCCCTCCCTCCCTCTCAATTTCCTATCCATATCACTTTCCCAGGCAATCTCGTTCATTTTTACACACACACACACACACACACACACACACACACACACACACACACACACACACACACACACACACCTGTTGATTGACGGTTGAGAGACGGGACCAAAGAGCCAGAGCTCAACCCCCGCAAACACAACTAGGTGAGTACACACACACACACACACACACACACACACACACACACACACACACACACGTGCGTGATTCTCAAAGGAACTGATAGGGTTGATAAAGATATAATGTAACAATAATTATAAGGTTAAATAATTTCAGTTCCACAGGTTAAATAAAGAAGTTTCACCCATGCTAAATAGTTTTAGCCGGGTCAAACATGAACAAGGAGACACAGGTGGAAACTTAGTACCCAGATGATCCACAGACACACAAGAAAGAATTTTGTTCAGTGTCAGAGTAGTTAACAAATGGAATGCATTAGGAAGTGATGTGGTGGAGGCTGACTCCATACACAGTTTCAAATGTAGATATGACAGAGCCCAATAGGCTCAGGAACCTGTACACCAGTTGGCTGATGGTTGAGAGGCGGGACCAAGGAGCCGAAGCTCAATCCAAGCAAAACCAAAATAATTACAACACTCAAATAACGTCTGAAGAGTCACAGGTATTGCATACAGCAGTTAGCCAAGACGATTGAAATAGATGAAATGTTTGCACTGAATACCAACAGAACAAAGGGGCATGGGTTGAAGTTTGAGACACATAAGTCAGATATTGGAAAGTTTTCACTTAGCTTACTAGTGGGAAAATGGAATGACCACGGCGAAGAAGCAAACTCCATTCATAATTTTAAAAGTAGATATTATTGAGAAATAGGCCAGGAGTCATTGCTTCAGGAAGCCGGGGTCCAAGAGCTAATGATCGATCTTGCAGGTACAAGTAGGTGAGACCCCCCCCCCCCCCCCATAAGCTCCCTAATCCAACAGTCACATGACATAAATTGCAATTTCCCGCCTTAATCAGAGCCGCACTCTGGATACATTTTCTAATTGGCTCCACCAAATTGTCCCGTTTTCCTTGGCTCTATTTAATAGGAGACTCTCTTAATTTCACGTTTATTTTCGACACACAATTACATTATATTTTGACTAGCCCACATATTATTATTATTGTCACACTANTGCACCACCACCACAGCTACCACCACCACCTCCCACTGCACCACCACCACAGCTACCACCACCACCACAGCTACCACCACCACCACCTCCCACTGCACCACCACCACAGCTACCACCACCACCTCCCACTGCACCACCACCACAGCTACCACCACCACCTCCCACTGCACCACCACCACAGCTACCACCACCACCTCCCACTGCACCACCACCACAGCTACCACCACCACCTCCCACTGCACCACCACCACAGCTACCACCACCACCACAGCTACCACCACCACCACCTCCCACTGCACCACCACCACAGCTACCACCACCACCTCCCACTGCACCACCACCACAGCTACCACCACCACCACTCTCCCAATGACTTGAGAAAAGTCCAATGGAAGAGAAACTGGAGGACAACAAAAGAGATGATGGAATTCAATGGCGGGAAAAGTGTAGTTACCACTGAGCAGTTCTTCCCACTGGAGGTGGTGAACGAGAAAAGTAAAACAATAACCAATACAGAGACCTGGAGGAAAGGACCAAAAAGCCATGAAAGAACGTGGAAGAGAACACAACAGAGGCACTAGACCAAGTCAGAAGGGAAGCTGAGAGAATTTGCAAACGACAATGTAGCACAAGACCCCAGGAGGAGGAGTTCACGTGACTAGATTGCGGCTGCTGGGGTACTGCTCACAGAAAACGGCAAGAGGAGCGTGTGAGGACCTTAACAAAAGGTCTCGAGAGGTCTTTAGAAGAGACTGAATAAGTAGACCAAGACTGCAGGATGAGAGATGACCATCAGGAACAGTAGATGGCGTGCAAGTTCCAGTATAAGGTCCCAATAAAACTGAAGGAACTAGACTTCACAAAATGAAAGGAACCAGACTTTATATGAGCGCGGCTGCTGATGGACGCCGCCAGGGGGCACTTCGCCACCCACTGACTAAAAATATTATTACAACACTTGACACAACAGAGCTCTCAAATTATTGCAAAGGTATTCTCAATATAAAAAAAATAGGTGACTACTGTTTAATGCCGCCTGTCAAACACTGTCACTGAAACGTATCCGCTGTACAGTGCCGTAGACGGCAATGAGGTTGAGCATAGTAGAACACCTGGAGAGGACCAAGTCCACGCTCACCAGTACGCCGATGGTACATCTGGCTGGGGCCGGAGCCTCCAGTACAAGTAGTGAGGGCTCGGCCCCGCCCCGCCCCGCCCACACCGACGGTGGCAGGTCAGGCTGGCACTGTTCCAACTTCCAGCACCATCATACAGCCTAGTGCCGCCGCCGCCATCATGCACCCTACTCCCTAGTTGATAACGCTGAATCAGCGCTATAGACGTTATTCAACCTCCAATTAACGTTAAATGTGGATATTGTGGCCTCTCCCCAGAGGCTCCCACCAACTACCACCCCCCCCCCAATAAATAGCACCGCTATTAAGCATCAATTGTGGTAGTGGGCGGAGTATGGTGATAGGTGTGATGACAATGGTAGCTGTGGTGATGATTGACCATGGTGCAGGTGTTGCAACCACAATACAACCGTCGTCAACACTGCAACACAACCCCCCCTGCCCCCCCCAGACCCCTCACAATCCAACACCATTTTATCACAGCTTCCAAACGCCTCAAATTGTGACAACTGTGGCAGAAATGAGTCAAAAGGCCATTTTTTTTTTAGAAAATATTATAAAATTGTTTCAGAATTTAATTACGAGGACACTCGCCGGAATTTGCACTATTGTGTAATTACTGAATGTGTTAAATGCAGACAAGGGGTAGAGTTAGGGCTGAAGTTAAGGGGCAGTTAGGGGTGAATTTTCACGGACAGTTAAGGGTGAACTTAGGTTGACACAGGCACCCTGGGTGTGGCGGGTAGTGTGGGGTTGGCCACACCCTCACCACACACAGGCACCCTGGGTGTGGTGGGTAGTGTGGGGTTGGCCACACCCTCACCACACACAGGCACCCTGGGTGTGGTGGGTAGTGTGGGGTTGGCCACACCCTCACCACACACAGGCACCCTGGGTGTGGTGGGTAGTGTGGGGTTGGCCACACCCTCACCACACACAGGCACCCTGGGTGTGGTGGGTAGTGTGGGGTTGGCCACACCCTCACCACACACAGGCACCCTGGGTGTGGTGGGTAGTGTGGGGTTGGCCACACCCTCACCACACACAGGCACCCTGGGTGTGGTGGGTAGTGTGGGGTTGGCCACACCCTCACCACACACAGGCACCCTGGGTGTGGTGGGTAGTGTGGGGTTGGCCACACCCTCAACACACACAGGCACCCTGGGTGTGGCGGGTAGTGTGGGGGTTGGCCACACCCAGGCACCCTGGGTGTGGCGGGTAGTGTGGGGTTGGCCACACCCTCACCACACACAGGCACCCTGGGTGTGGTGGGTAGTGTGGGGTTGGCCACACCCTCAACACACACAGGCACCCTGGGTGTGGCGGGTAGTGTGGGGGTTGGCCACACCCTCACCACACACAGGCACCCTGGGTGTGGTGGGTAGTGTGGGGGTTGGCCACACCCTCACCACACACAGGCACCCTGGGTGTGGTGGGTAGTGTGGGGTTGGCCACACCCTCACCACACACAGGCACCCTGGGTGTGGTGGGTAGTGTGGGGTTGGCCACACCCTCAACACACACAGGCACCCTGGGTGTGGTGGGTAGTGTGGGGGTTGGCCACACCCTCACCACACCCAGGCACCCTGGGTGTGGCGGGTAGTGTGGGGGTTGGCCACACCCTCACCACACCCAGGCACCCTGGGTGTGGCGGGTAGTGTGGGGGTTGGCCACACCCTCACCACACCCAGGCACCCTGGGTGTGGCGGGTAGTGTGGGGGTTGGCCACACCCTCAACACACCCTGGGTGTGGCGGGTAGTGTGGGGTTGGCCACACCCTCACCACACACAGGCACCCTGGGTGTGGCGGGTAGTGTGGGGGTTGGCCACACCCTCACCACACACAGGCACCCTGGGTGTGGCGGGTAGTGTGGGGGTTGGCCACACCCTCACCACACCCAGGCACCCTGGGTGTGGCGGGTAGTGTGGGGGTTGGCCACACCCTCACCACACCCAGGCACCCTGGGTGTGGCGGGTAGTGTGGGGGTTGGCCACACCCTCACCACACCCAGGCACCCTGGGTGTGGCGGGTAGTGTGGGGGTTGGCCACACCCTCAACACACCCTGGGTGTGGCGGGTAGTGTGGGGTTGGCCACACCCTCACCACACACAGGCACCCTGGGTGTGGCGGGTAGTGTGGGGGTTGGCCACACCCTCACCACCACAGGCACCCTGGGTGTGGCGGGTAGTGTGGGGGTTGGCCACACCCTCACCACACACAGGCACCCTGGGTGTGGCGGGTAGTGTGGGGTTGGCCACACCCTCACCACACACAGGCACCCTGGGTGTGGCGGGTAGTGTGGGGGTTGGCCACACCCTCAACACACCCTGGGTGTGGCGGGTAGTGTGGGGTTGGCCACACCCTCACCACACACAGGCACCCTGGGTGTGGCGGGTAGTGTGGGGTTGGCCACACCCTCACCACACACAGGCACCCTGGGTGTGGCGGGTAGTGTGGGGGTTGGCCACACCCTCAACACACCCTGGGTGTGGCGGGTAGTGTGGGGTTGGCCACACCCTCACCACACACAGGCACCCTGGGTGTGGCGGGTAGTGTGGGGGTTGGCCACACCCTCACCACACACAGGCACCCTGGGTGTGGCGGGTAGTGTGGGGGTTGGCCACACCCTCAACACACCCTGGGTGTGGCGGGTAGTGTGGGGTTGGCCACACCCTCACCACACACAGGCACCCTGGGTGTGGCGGGTAGTGTGGGGTTGGCCACACCCTCAACACACCCTGGGTGTGGCGGGTAGTGTGGGGTTGGCCACACCCTCACCACACACAGGCACCCTGGGTGTGGCGGGTAGTGTGGGGTTGGCCACACCCTCACCACACACAGGCACCCTGGGTGTGGCGGGTAGTGTGGGGTTGGCCACACCCTCAACACACCCTGGGTGTGGCGGGTAGTGTGGGGTTGGCCACACCCTCACCACACACAGGCACCCTGGGTGTGGCGGGTAGTGTGGGGTTGGCCACACCCTCAACACACCCTGGGTGTGGCGGGTAGTGTGGGGTTGGCCACACCCTCACCACACTCAGGCACCCTGGGTGTGGCAGGTAGTGTGGGGTTGGCCACACCCTCAACACACCATTATGGGTAAAGAAAGGACCCAAGCAAGAAAAGGCAAAGGATAAATCTATCTTTGACTTCACCCCCGGAGCGAACCCGGGATTCCCAATTGTGAACTGGCTGTGTCGAGAAGCACATCAATAACTCAACATATGTACAATAGCAGACAAAAAATGTAAAATAATTCCGTCGAGAAACAGAGCTGCTGCTTTATATAAATTTCTTCTGTACTCACCTAGTACTCACCTAGTTGTGCTTGCGGGGGTTGAGCTCTGGCTCTTTGGTCCCGCCTCTCAACCGTCAATCAACAGGTGTACAGGTTCCTGAGCCTATTGGGCTCTATCATATCTACACTTGAAACTGTGTATGGAGTCAGCCTCCACCACATCGCTTCCTAATGCATTCCATTTGTCAACCACTCGGACACTAAAAAAGTTCTTTCTAATATCTCTGTGGCTCATTTGGGCACTCAGTTTCCACCTGTGTCCCCTTGTGCGTGTGCCCCTTGTGTTAAACAGCCTGTACCTGGTTGATACCTGGTTGATGGGGTTCTGGGAGTTCTTCTACTCCCCAAGCCCAGCCCGAGGCCAGGCTTGACTTGTGAGAGTTTGGTCCACTAGGCTGTTGCTTGGAGCGACCCGCAGGCCCACATACCCACCACAGCCCGGCTGGTCCGGAACTCCTTGGAGGAATAAATCTAGTTTCCTCTTGAAGATGTCCACGGTTGTTCCGGCAATATTTCTTATGCTTGCTGGGAGGGTGTTGAACAACCGTGGACCTCTGATGTTTATACAGTGTTCTCTGATTGTGCCTATGGCACCCCTGCTCTTCACTGGTTCTATTCTGCATTCATTTTCTTCCATATCGTTCACTCCAGTACGTTGTTATTTTACTGTGTAGATTTGGGACCTGGCCCTCCAGTATCTTCCAGGTGTATATTATTTGATATCTCTCTCGTCTTCTTTCTAGTGAGTACATTTGGAGAGCTTTGAGACGATCCCAATAATTTAGGTGCTTTATCGCGTCTATACGTGCTGTATATGTTCTCTGTATTCCCTCTATTTCAGCAATCTCTCCTGCTCCGAAGGGGAAGTGAGTACTGAACAGTACTCAAGACGGGACAGCACAAGTGACTTGAAGAGTACAAGCATTGTGATGGGATCCCTGGATTTGAAAGTTCTCGTAATCCATCCTATCATTTTTCTGGCTGTCGCAATATTTGCTTGGTTATGCTCCCTAAACGTTAGGTCGTCAGACATCATTATTCCCAAATCCTTTACATGTTGTTTTCCTACTATGGGCACATTTGATTGTGTTTTGTACCCTGTATTATGTTTAAGGTCCTCTTTATTAACCCTGTCGATTCCCCTGAAAATCTTGAAAGTGGTGATCATGTCCCCCCTAACTCTTCTGTCTTCCAACGAAGTGAGGTTTAATTCCCGTAGTCTCTCCTCGTAGCTCATACCTCTCAGCTCGGGTACTAGTCTGGTGGCAAACCTTTGAACCTTTTCCAGTTTAGTCTTATGCTTGACTAGATAGGGACTCCATGCTGGAGCCGCATACTCCAGGATTGGTCTGACATATGTGGTATATAATGTTCTGAAAGATTCCTTACACAAGTTTCTAAAGGCCGTTCTTATGTTAGCCAACCTGGCATATGCTGCTGATGTTATCCTCTTGATATGAGCTTCAGGGGACAGGTCTGGCGTGATATCAACCCCCAGGTCTTTCTCTCTCTCTGACTCTTGAAGTATTTCATCTCCCAAATGATACCTTGTATCTGGTCTCCTGCTTCCTACCCCTATCTTCATTACATTACATTTGCTTGGGTTAAACTCTAACAGCCATTTGTTCGACCATTCCTGCAGCTTGTCCAGGTCTTCTTGAAGTCTCAAGCTGTCCTCCTCTGTCTTAATCCTTCTCATAATTTTGGCGTCGTCAGCAAACATTGAGAGGAATGAGTCTATACCCTCTGGGAGATCATTTACGTATATCAGAAACAGGATAGGTCCAAGTACAGAGCCCTGTGGGACTCCACTGGTGACTTCACGCCAGTCTGAGGTCTCACCCCTCACTGTAACTCTCTGCTTCCTATTGCTTAGGTACTCCCTTATCCACTGGAGCGCCCTACCTGTTACTCCTGCCTGTTTCTCCAGCTTATGCATCAACCTTTTATGGGGTACTGTGTCAAAGGCTTTCCGACAGTCCAAAAAAATGCAGTCCGCCCACCCTTCTCTTTCTTGCTTAATCTTTGTCACCTGATCGTAGAATTCTATCAAGCCTGTAAGGCAAGATTTACCCTCCCTGAACCCATGTTGATGGGTTGTCACGAAGTCTCTTCTCTCCAGATGTGTTACTAGGTTTTTTCTCACAATCTTCTCCATCACCTTGCATGGTATACAAGTTAAGGACACTGGCCTGTAGTTCAGTGCCTCTTGTCTGTCACCCTTTTTGTATATTGGTACTACATTAGCAGTCTTCCATATTTCTGGTAGGTCCCCCGTTTCCAGTGACTTACTATACACTATGGAGAGTGGTAAGCAAAGTGCTCCTGCACACTCTTTCAATACCCATGGTGAGATTCCATCCGGCCCAACAGCTTTTCTCACATCCAGCTCCAATAGGTGCTTCTTGACCTCATCTCTTGTAAAAAGAGATGTGTGTGTGTGTGTGTGTGTGTGTGTGTGTGTGTGTGTGTGTGTGTGTGTGTGTGTGTGTGTGTGTGTGTGTGTGTGTACGAACTTTCAAACACTGTGTACGGAAGCTTGTAATTATATTAACGAACACTTCACGAGGAAGTTCCTTAAATACAATTGACGAATTAACGCCGGTTACCTGAAATATTTTTCCAAATATATAAACCCAAACTTTCGATTTACATGACATTTACACTCGAAGCTTCGCTGGCAAATGTTGAGCACGAAAACCCATCAATGGAGGCGTTTCAGCTCTGGTTAAGTGTATACAAGAGCTACCGGATCAGCCTGGCTGTGATGGCTCGTGTAGGCATACAGGCTACCAAGACAGACTCACTCACTCACTCACTCACCAGGGTGAGTTGAACAACTCTGGACACCATCCACAGGTAATCCCCAGGTAAGTTATATAAAAGCCCTCACCTCTCCCTCCTGCAGCTGGCCGCCATTACTCTCCTGGCGTGCTGAAGCTCCCTTATTGACAAGATACTAATTACCTTTATCCATTTCACAGCAGGAGGCCAACTTCTGGAAACCAGGGAAGGGGGTGAGGGGAGACGACTGTGAGGAATGAATTAAGGGCTGATGGGGAAACTTGAGGGGTGAGAGCTAATGGGAGAGAGCCATGGGGTGATGGGAGAGAGCCATGGGGTGATGGGAGAGATGTTGAGGTCAGACGACGGACTTAGAAGAAAGACTGAGGGGGAGATGTCAGAACACAGAGCTAAAGAGAGGGGGGAGGAAGAGAGGAGAATGGAGAAGTGTAGGGCAGAGGAGGGAAGGGATGAGAGACTAAAGGGAAAAAAGAAAGAGGGGGTAAATGGAAAAAGAAGCAGAGGGGGGAGATGAGGGTAGGAATGAGAGATAAGAACAATAACTGATAAAAGCAAACTATTTCACAACCACATCCCTGACATTCTCCAACACATCTGTCTAACATACCAATACATCCTCCATCACCACCACCACCAACTCCAACACTCCAACAATCACCCCAACAACACTACTCCATCACCAACACAACTTTATCAACAGACTGTGTAACACGACACTTTTTATAACTAAAGA
This sequence comes from Procambarus virginalis, assembly GCA_020271785.1. NCBI lineage: Eukaryota > Metazoa > Arthropoda > Malacostraca > Decapoda > Cambaridae > Procambarus > Procambarus virginalis. The sequence goes on along the minus strand of WNGS01078642.1, from coordinate 27,510 downwards.
AAAACATTAATATTTTGCATTTTTAGCACCAGCAGTATAAAATGTTCCCTCCCTCTTTGTCCACTGTTCCCTCCCTCTTTAACAGATCTAATTAACACAAACTAGAGAGAGGAACAAAGAAAGAAGAAAAATACAAGCGAATAAAATTGTCGGGAATGTGGAAATAGTTCTCAGAGTACCCGTTGCACCCCTATCATCATCAGAGGCCCGAGACTGTTCAACACGCTTCCGCTACACATAAGGGGCATAACTGGCCGACCCCTCACAGTGTTCAAGAAAGAACTAGATAAGCACCTCTAAAGGATACCTGATCAACCAGGCTGTGATTCATACGTTAGGCTGCGAGCAGCCGCGTCCAACAGCCTGACCAGTCCAGTAACGAGGAGGCCTGGTCGACGACCGGGCCGCGTTCCATAACCGTATACGGAGAACAACAACAGTGCAAGACTATGTACTCAGAGTGAGGAAACAATGAAGAGCTCTCACAGAAAATGATAATGAGGTATGCGGGGCATTCAATGAAAGGTTTCAGGTCTTTACATTAGAACCAGCGTGGAGACCAAGACTGCAAGATGACAGGTCAGAGGAAACACTGGATGGCATTGTAGTTACTGTAGAAGAGACTGTGACAATCCTGGAGGAACAGCCTGTAACATCATCACTGCAGCCAGACCTAAGCTCAGCATGGCCGCTAAAGAAGGCTACACAGGCACGCTGCCACCCATTATCAAACATGCTAATAAAATGCTTGAGACAGGAAATCTCCTAGACGTCTAGGAGGAGAATGTAGTGCCAGTATTAACAAAGTGTAAAAAGGAGGCACTACACTACAGACCAGTGTCATTGACAAGTATTGCATGCAACGTGCTGGAGAAAGTAACCAGGTCGAGGACGGTGGAGAGTCTGAAGACAACACTATATGACAAGAACACACAAACCACAATAGCGTGATGCATCAAATGAACGAAAGTACACCATCGCCACGGCCTTTGTGGATTTGTTCATATGACAAATCACCATTGATTTAGAAATAAAGTCGTGCCTGACAAACATGACTTGAGGTGAATGACAAGGTTTCTAAAATAAAAAAGGAAAGCTGGATAGTTCCCTTTCTCTCCCCTCAGACACTGTTAGGTAAGTATAGGTAAGTACCACCCATACCCCCTGCCACCACCACCTCCATCACTACCTATACTCCTCCCAAGACTGAGGCGACCGTCGACCGGCCACAGCTGCTGTAGTTTACCCTGAGTTTACCTTCACTTTACCTGTATTCCAAGAGGTTTACTTGTGGCCCCCACACACATCGTCCTAAAGTGACGCTTGCCCACACGCTGCTTGTCCTTCCAAGCACCTTGTGTGGCCAACCTTCCCGCCAAGTTGACTTGTTACACACACACACACACACACACACACACACACACACACACACACACACACACACACACACACACACACACACACCCCCTCCCCCCATATCAAACAGTGCAAACACAAAAGAAAAAAAGCACAAAGTACAGAGATTGAAAATGAAATAAGTTTGAGGTATAAATACAGACAAATGGATGAGGTAGCTCCAAGCTATTCTCACCCCGTTCAGTACAGGATACAGAGGTCTGATAACAATATATGTCCCAGAGACATGTAATACGACAACTGACTGAGCGGACTGTGAGCAAATGTCCACAATGAATGTCCTCTATTTATAAGAGAATACTTCAACTTACTGTTTTTCTGCCAAAAGTTTGAAAAATAATGGACACCCCCCCCCAATTTAATTTACAAATTAAATTACTATCCATTCTAATCAACTCTTGACTGTTCCCTCAATCCTCCACATAAAACTTTATACCTTGAGGTTATCTTGAGATGATTTCGGGGCTTTTAGTGTCTCCGCGGCCCGGTCTTCGACCAGGCCTCCACCCCCAGGAAGCAGCCCGTGACAGCTGACTAACACCCAGGTACCTATTTTACTGCTAAGTAACAGGGACATAGGGTGAAAGAAACTCTGCCCATTGTTTCTCGCCGGCGCCTGGGATCGAACCCGGGACCACAGGATCACAAGCCCAGTGTGCTGTCTGCTCGGCCGACCGGCTCCTTTACACATACAGTGTGTGGCTCGGTTGTTGTGCCAATAATCGTATCTAATTGAATGTGTCTTAATGCTGATAAGTGTTAACTATATTCCCCCTTGGAAAGATGTGTACATGACTCTGCTTTACAGTAAAAGGTGTACTATGTAAACTTGTAACAGTTAAACTACGAGATGCATAACACTAGAACCGATCAAGTCGTCTTCAAAATCTCAAACCAACTCGATTCCATGGTTTTATTGATGGTTCTGTGCAATTGAGCACAGGTAGAACAGATTGTGCATGTGCAGTTTATATAGTAAATGAAGTGGTCATGTCTAGTCTGCAGAGACTGAACGACTGGGCACCACAACATAAACTGAGCTATTGGGTATTTATCTAGCCACTGAGTACCCTAAACTCAGTGGGGTGAATTGGTTGTTTGTAACAAAGTGCTCTGCAGTCATTAAATAATCCATCACACTTTGTAGCTTGTAATATTAAATGGAATGTGATTTTTGCCGATGATAATACCTTTTATATAAAACTCGCGTGGATCCCATTCCATATTAGGGGTTTAAAGCATGACTTTGTAGAGCGATTGGCCCATGAGGCTGGCAGAAAAGTAAATTGACACTGCGACTATCTAAAGCTATTATTAAAAACATACAAATGATGATCATAACTTTAGATTTAGAACTAAGAAATGGCCAAAGACCTGAAAGCTGCACGATTAAAAGCCATAACTTTTGTAATAAGAGTTATTAGTATGGTCAGCACAGTAACCAGAATAGACAAGGTGATGTAGTCATTGCGGTAATGCATACCCTTTGTTATAGACACATCAGGCAGGTCCAATGTTATAGATACAAGATATCACAGGATGGTTAGTCATACAGGGTCATGTGATCAGTAGCCTCCACTGGCAACCTTTAGTTGCATAATGGATATCCTCAAGAACATGAGTTAGTGATTGCAAAGCTCCAGGTACCCGATATCAGGAGTCTGAAGGGTATAATAACTGGGCAATTAAGTGATGTAGTGTGCAAGATCATGCCGCAGTTCCTGCTCACAGAGTTTGCACCTAGAGTGCTCGGCATTGGGAGATCCGTCACCTGCAGCCACCTGCCACAGGTAACGGTAGCCACCTCTCACAGACATCGGTAACCTAACCTGATCCCTGCAACCACTGTTAAAAAGTCAACGGACATTGCAACCCACTTTTCAGTAACATTATCTACAATATGCAGATGTTTTCTCCAGGGAGGGAGGAAGGGAGAGAGGGAGGGAGGGAGAGAGGGAGGGAGGGAGGGAGAGGGAAGGGGGGAGGGAAGGGGGGAGGGAGAGGGGAGGGAGAGGGGAGGGAGAGGGGTGGAGGGAACAGTAAGCAATTATCAAAAGGCGGTAAACAGCGAAGACTTTGTAGCAAGGGATCGAGGGATGACGGAAGGGAAGGGTGGGGATGGATAGATGGATGGGAGTGACCACTGCAGGACGGGAGGGAAAAGTGCCAGTGGCTGTGTTGACCTCTGACCTTTAGGCACCTCCACCCGCCACTCGCACGCTCTCCTCTCACGCGGCGCTCTCTCACGCGGCGCTCTCTCTCCTCTCACGCGGCGCTCTCTCACGCGGCGCTCTCTCTCCTCTCACGCGGCGCTCTCTCACGCGGCGCTCTCTCTCCTCTCACGCGGCGCTCTCTCACGCGGCGCTCTCTCACGCGGCGCTCTCTCTCCTCTCACGCGGCGCTCTCTCACGCGGCGCTCTCTCTCCTCTCACGCGGCGCTCTCTCTCCTCTCACGCGGCGCTCTCTCACGACACTCTTAAAAAATCACATAAGCTCGAAAAAGTCCAGAAGCGGGTAGAAAAGCGATGTCCAAAAGCAAGAGCTCGATCCTGCAGGTAGACATTGGTGCACACACACAGTTTCAAGTGTAGATATGATAGAGCCCAGTAGGCTCAGGAATCTGTACACCAGTTGATGACAGTTGAGAGGCGGGACCAAAGAGCCAGAGCTCAAACCCCGCAAGCACAAGTAGGTGAGTACACCTGGGAGTTAGACAGCTGCTACGGGCTGCTTCCTGAGGATTAGCGAGAGAGAGAGAGAGAGAGAGAGAGAATGAGAATGAGAATATTAGCACACAAAACTTAGTCAAGAATCAGTAAATTAGACAAATGACGGTTAGAAAGGCGAGATTCAAGACCAAACTGCTGATCATGCAGTCATATATAGTAATATATACACCCCATCCCCCCCCCTCCCGTCCACAAATACACCAAGCTCTCCGTGGGTAAAGTATCGCGAAATAATCTCTCTAATACAC
>WNGS01078642.1:0-12955 GCA_020271785.1 Procambarus virginalis | reverse complement strand
CATACTGCTGTTTACATACACCATGAAGCACTATAAGGTTTTAAATCTTTTACGTAAAGATAACTATTCAACACTTCTGAGATAGTGGAAATGAGGGTATTAGGGCGATAGTTAGAGAGATAAGAATGACAATTTTTTGTGGTTTAAGATGAAGAAAAGCATATCTGCAAGACGAGGGGGGGGGAGGGGGGGAAGGTCTAGAAGACACAACAGTTAAACAAGCGAGTTAATACAAGCGCCAGCTCAATGGTGCACTCCATTAGCATACGAAGAGCGAGCCAGCTGGGTCCTGAGCGCTTCTTATGTTTATTGCTCAAGGTCTTAAAGAACCAACAAACTTGAGATACAAAATAAGAGAGAGCGTCGCCTCACACGCCTGGGGTCCAGGGTTCGAGACCCACACAGCCCTGGTGACTGGTATCCAGATACAAAACTGAGGCAAAGAAGTAATCGGAGGAAATACCGGAAGGAAATCATGTAAATTATCAGAGTTTAAAGATGACAACGAACAAGTTTTCTTGCAGGTTGAGGTTGGTGGGGCAGAGGCCCCTTGCTGGGATATAAAGACATGTCACCTCCACCACCACACACTCTGGCTACCATTTTATGTCCCAATTCCGCTGCTGAGCAGCTTTAGAACAAGGCCATCAAATCAGCTCCCATGCCAGCAATAACTATCTCGGCGATCTCTTCAACTCTGATGTCTCGCACGAAGAAAACTATTTATTTTCCTCACGGAAAGAGAAAATTATAATAAATATTTGTTCCCCCTAGACTGCGAGCAGCCGCGTCAACAGCCTCGTTGACCAGTCCAGCACCATGAGGCTTGGTCGACGACCGGGCCGCGGGGACGCTAAGCCCCGGAAGCACCTCAAGGTAACCTCAAGGTAAGGTAACCCCCCCTTCCCATAACCCCACAATCCACCCCCCCTTTTCTTTCACCCTCTCCACACATCACCCTTCCCATTCTCACTTTTTGTTAATTTTTAATTTTAATTCGATTTGTCTGTATTTTCGCTCTGATGATGAATACTAATGAGTATTCGAAACGTTAACCTCTCTCCCGGCTAATTATTTAACTGCTAGGTAAACAAAGGCATCAGGTGATTTAAACGTGCCCAGCCGTTTGTGTCCTGCCCCGGGGACCGAACCCGGGCGCTTGGATTTTGAGCCTAGAATATAAGCCACGTTGGGATATAGGGGACCTGAGGGCCGCTCCAAGCAACAGCCTTGTGAAACAAGTCATCAAAAGTCGAACCTGGGCCCAGGGCTTGGAGGAGAGGACAATTTCCCAGAACCCAGTCCAGGTATATTCTCCAGGTATACAGTCTTTAGTAGGTGGGTTTGTATTATATAAACCGTTCTGGACCATGCCCTATCGACTTGAGAATGGTCCAGGACGGACCGAAACGTCGTCGTCCCTTCACCTTCTAGTGTGTGGTCTGGTCAACATACTTCAGCCACGTAGTGACTCTTCGCCAGCAAGCCATCACTGTGTGTCATTAATAACACGTCTACCCTCTTCCCTGTTTTCTTTAGTGATACAAGTTTATCAACTGCAGGAAGGGTACTGCTATTAGACTAGTACCCCGTCCTCTCCAGCGTGCCAAACGTCACTAAACTGACGTACTAAATTGCCTGAAACCTAACCTACCCGAGAACCCACCAACATCACGGCTGTTGGTCACAGGAAAATTCTAAGTGAAAATACAATGCAGTATCAGGAGATAAGGTGGGGGGGGGGAGTTGTTAAGTCACCACAATAGTCTACTGACCAATCACCGAGTTTACTTCAAAACCTCAACACAGGGTTAATGTATACACACTTCCAGTTTACCCCTCAACACAGGACACAAGTAAACTCAAGAGTATACACATTAAACAACAGGAAATATACGTCACACTGTGTGAATATTCACACTTGTTACAAGTTAGAATATTATATATATATATATATATATATATATATAATATATATATATATATATATATTGCTGGGCTTTGCAACGCGCCCTCTGGTGTCAATATAGTAAACCTTAGCCTCCGTCAGAAGTATCTACACACACACTTTATACATCATACATTTAAATGTAAAATAATACAGTCATTAATGGCAAACTATATCATCAATTTTCAAACACATGTAAGCACTTTTACAGTAGTGACTTCCGTAAATTGCAGCTAAACTTCCTAACCTGTTGATTGTTAAAAGTTATTTAACACTGTAAGTTATTTGGTTTCACTGTAGTCCAATTAGTCCAATTATATGGCTCTTAATCACGCCATTACAGCGAGCTGGATGGCCTGAGAACTTATATTAGAAACCTCGTATGTTATCCTTGGACAATAATTTCTAGATAGCACTGTTTTGTAACGTAGTAGTAGTAGTAGTTTTAGATTTAGCTACTCAGACCGAAATGTCCATGTAGCACGGGCTATGGCGAGCCCGTTGTAAAGTTTTCAACACATCACTTTTGGTGTGTGGAGAGCAAGTAGCTCAGCCTCCTCCACTCACCCGCACCATCACACTGCCCAGTCAAGGCTGCCTACAGGGGGCACACTTGCCTGTACAGTTACCAACCGTATATATTTTTCTAATGAACTAGTAAACTTGGTTGCTTCAGCAGGAGACACCCGACCACTTGGGCTGGAGGGTAGAGCGACGGTCTCGCTTCATGCAGGTCGGGGTTCAATCCCCGACCGTCCATAAGTGGTTGGGCACCATTCATTTTCCTAGTCCCATCCCACATCCTTATCCTGACCCCTTCCAAGGGCTATATAGTCGTAATGGCTTGGCGCTTTCCTCTTGATAATTCCCTTCCTTCAGCAGGGAAGGAGCCGGTCGGCTGGTCGGCCGAGCGGACAGCACGCTGGACTTGTGATCGTGTGGTCCTGGGTTCGATCCCGGGCGCCGGCGAGAAACAATGGGGCAGAGTTTCTTTCACCCTATGCCCCTGTTACCTAGCAGTAAAATAGGTACTGGGAGTTAGTCAGCTGTCACGGGCTGCTTCCTGGGGGTTGAGGCCTGGTCGAGGGACCGGGCCGCGGGACACTAAAGCTCCGAAATCATCTCAAGATAACCTCAAGATAGCAGGAGAGAATCACTGACGTATTTTTCTATTGCTCAATAGCAGCAATGAAGGAGCTAATAGTGAGGATGTGGTGGAGGCAAGTACAACCCTCTCGTCGTGGACCACCAGAAAGTAATCTTTTGTAATACTCAATTTGGCCAAACAGGTAAAGTTTTTATATTTATCTTGTTGATAAACCCCAACCTAACCATCCTAGGCTTAATATATTACATATGTGCTATACTATGACTGGTATTATTTAAATTTAATTTTTAGGTTTATTTCTTCCAAGTATAAAACATAATTACCAAAAGTGGCTTCTTGGGGCTCCATTACGACCACATGGTACCAACGACCACATGGTACCAACGACCACATGGTACCAACGACCACATGGTACCAACGACCACATGGTACCAACGACCACATAGTTACAAAAAAGGACCATCATTTCAGGAGGTTGGGTCGTTATAGCATATAATCAGTGAACCCTAATTTGATTAGCCTAAATGATAATTACACCCAAGCAACACCGTGTTAACCCTCAACTGAAATTGTACGCGACATTCGACCATAAAGACACGAGTATTTCACAACACCTCCAAGGGCTTCGGCGTTTCAACCCGTGCGTAGGGCTCGAACTTACGCCCGGGAAGTTTCCAGATGCGTCCTTGTGGATGAAGCCGTGGTGAACGCTTATCAAGTGGCGCACTGTACCAGCAAGCATATTCTGCAATGGATATATATTCCTGTCATAGTACCCGAGGACTACTTTAAGGTACGAGCGTGCGCGCGCAGCTGAGCGGTACTGAGGGAGGCAGGAGCGTCCTCGGCCAGGGCGGCCAACTGCCCCAGTCAAAAGCAGAACGCTAGGTACGGGTTTAAAGGGAACCGCCTCTGTCCCGCCCCAGTTGTGGCGTCTGGCCGCCCGCGCTTCCTCCCATCCTCTTGAACTTCCCCTCACGCACCTTCCCGTCATCCTCTTGGCTTCCCCTCACTCTCCCTTCCCGTCATCCTCTTGGCTTCCCCTCACGCACCTTCCCCGTCATCCTCTTGGCTTCCCCTCACGCACCTTCCCCGTCATCCTCTTGGCTTCCCCTCACGCACCTTCCCGTCATCCTCTTGGCTTCCCCTCACGCACCTTCCCGTCATCCTCTACGCTTCCTCTCACACACCCTTCCCGTCATCCTCTTGGCTTCCTCTCACACTCCCTTCCCGTCATCCTCTTGGCTTCCCCTCACACTCCCTTCCCGTCATCCTCTTGGCTTCCCCTCACGCACCTTCCCATCATCCTCTTGGCTTCCCCTCACACACCTTCCCCCTCATCCTCTTGGCTTCCCCTCACACACCTTCCCCCTCATCCTCTTGGCTTCCCCTCACGCACCTTCCCCGTCATCCTCTTGGCTTCCCCTCACACACCCTTCCCGTTCTCTTGGCTTCCCCTCACACACCCTTCCCGTTCTCTTGGCTTCCCTTCCTGTTCCAAGGTTGGCCTGGCAGGGTCCTGTGAGTGTAAACATGGTCCACAGCCGCAGGGAACACCTCAGCACGACGGAGCAGCCCAAAAGCTCTCGTTAATGTATGGAAAGAATTATGAATACATTAGAATAAGTGACCTAAATGACTAACCCACTCGTAAGGAAAACAAATCAATGTGTTTTCCTGAAATTTATGAAACGGGTGCCACTGTATTAGTGGTATTTATCTTATTTTTATTTTTATTAGCCGAAGTATATTTTGCCCGAAACGCGTATTTGTGGCTTTAGGTATTATATGTACTAGATCTATATATAAATCTAATAGTATGTTTGTAACTCTGTATCTATGTACGTATTTTTCCTAAATAAAAAAAATGTAAGATTTACAAAACGATTTCATAATCCAATTTTTTGAGAGAAATTTCTCACGAACGAGATCCCCTAGGAAAACACCGCCGGCACTCGGCTAAGATTTCTCGGCAACTCTGCGCAGTCTCTTATTCCCTTGTCACTACCCGAAATAATTTACTAGACTTGGAAAAAATCAGTGTTGAGGGGTGTGTGTCTTTGATTAACCCCCTTTCACGGTCTGGTCGACGACCGGGCCGTGGGGTCGCTGAGCCCCGAAATCATCTCAAGGTAACCTTAAGGTTACCTTAAGGTAACCTTAAGGTAATCTTAAGGTAATCTTAAGGTAATCTTAAGGTTACCTTAAGGTAATCTTAAGGTTACCTTAAGGTAATCTTAAGGTAATCTTAAGGTTACCTTAAGGTAATCTTAAGGTAACCTTAAGGTAATCTTAAGGTAATCTTAAGGTAACGGTGAGGACACAGGTGGTGAAACTCTCCTTCTAACCTTACATGTTTAAAAACATTTAAATATGATAAGTGAGGAACTGACAAACAGACTTCACACGCTGGAAGTTACACTTTACGGAGCGTTTAATTGTTGTTATTAACAGAAAATTATACAAATATGAACCAAACTAAACAAAAAAACCTTCTGTATTGATGGCATAACGTTAGAGCGGGGAGCAGCCAGGTGAGAAGCCCTCGGCCTGGAGGCCGGCTCGAATATCCTTTAAGTAAAGAAAGTTAAAAAAAAGTTTTCTACGGAACTCTCAACTACACAACAAAAAAGTTTTCGATTGTACTTGAGACCGACCAAAGGCACCAAGGAGAAGTTTCAATTGCTCACAAGGGCTTCCTGACGCTTCTGATTCCTTCACAGAGTTCGCTGGTATTCTAGTTGGCTCTATAGTGCTTGCTGGCATTGTAGCTCGCTCTCTAGTGCTTGCTGGTATTCTAGCTCGCTCTCTATAGTGCTTGCTGGTATTCTAGCTCTCTCTATAGTGCTTGCTGGCATTCTAGCTCACTCTCTATAGTGCTTGCTGGCATTCTAGCTCTCTCTCTATAGTGCTTGCTAGCATTCTAGCTCACTCTAGTGCTTGCTGGCATTCTAGCTCTCTCTCTATAGTGCTTGCTAGCATTCTAGCTCACTCTAGTGCTTGCTGGCATTCTAGCTCTCTCTCTATAGTGCTTGCTAGCATTCTAGCTCACTCTAGTGCTTGCTGGCATTCTAGCTCTCACTCTATAGTGCTTGCTGGCATTCTAGCTCTCTCTCTATAGTGCTTGCTGGCACTGTAGCTCGCTTTATACTGTTCACCGTCGCATCTACTCGCTCTACGGTGTTTGCCATCACGTCAGTGGGAGATGGGGAGTGTGAGAGAGAAAGTAGGAACTTAAGAGAGGGAGAGATCTAGTGAGAGGGAGAGAATGAGACAAACTGTGAGGGAGAGACAGCATAGGGGATAGTGCAAAAAGTGGAGAGGGGGGATGGAGTGAGAGTTGTTTTAGATTTAGCTACTCGGAACGAAATGTCCATGTAGCACGGGCTATGGTGATCCCATAAAGAGAGCGCGCGCGTTGGTACAGCTTATATATTACCCTACTCACCTTACGCTGCCACCACCCTCAGTTTTAGTTAATATTTATATTAATATCGACTGGTAGTGAGAGAGGACAACTGATCTTAATATCCCACTAGCTCTTGGGATAGATATAATATATATATGTATATATATTATATGTATATATATATATATATATATATATATATATATATATATATATATATCATAATTAAAGACAGACGAACATTTAAATAAGAATCCCATTAATATTGTAAAATGCATTCGATGGTGCAGCTGAAAATCGCAAATGGCTATTAAGGAGATTTGCATATTGATGTGTGTAGGGCGGAGCTGGGAATGTGGCGGCGGACTGAGGTACTCCTGTCTGCCGCTCTCAGCTCTTGGTCCCCAGTCACCCCACATATACACTCTCACGTTATTCATTGTGTATAGCTTGTGCGACTGTGTGAAAGAAGCTGTGAATAAGCAAGCCACCGGATTTATGTTGATGTATATTTTAAGAATTTGTATATTATTTAGAGGACAGTTGTGGAAGGCACGTGTTTACATGTATATAATATATATGCTATACTTTGCTTCATTCTACTTTGCTCTGATGAAGGCGAATTAAGCCGAAAACGCGTTTAGAATTCTCTATTTTTCACTTGTGGTTTTTTCCGCATATATATGAGAGGGGCACCTACCTTGTGGTCCTGGGGGCGTCCAGACCTGGAGTGGGATGAGACAATATCAGCAGGTGCTATTTCCCTCCATTATCTTCTTTATCTGGTTGTGTGGGGGTGCGTTACTGCCCCCTATCACGCTGACGGACCAGCCCATCATGGGGGCCCTCACGAGCATAACACAGTGGGACCAGCCACTATGGAACATGCTTATTAGCAGGACCTTGTAATGGAGAAACTCCACAACCCTCCCGCGGCACGACACCGTCGGGGCTGCTGATGCTCCTGCTGCTGCTGCTGCTGCTGCTGCTGCTGCTCCTGCTCCTGCTGCTCCTGCTGCTCCTGCTGCTCCTGCTGCTCCTGCTGCTGCTCGCTGGGTCCTCCACCTCACACACCTTCTCCACACCCCCACACCTCCACACCCCTTCCCAGCACACACACACACACACACACGCACGTATATGTGTGGTAGTTAGCATTGTAAAAGCAATACAATCAACTTTCTCCGGTCGAGTGCTCAATAACGCTCTACGGTATATAATGTCTTACAGATCTCTAACCCTGTCCATGGAGGAGAGAAGAAAATGTGTAGTGTATGCTGTTACCATTGTATAGGTGTGTATGACCTGCGAAAGAGCACCATTTAACACCCCACACACACACCTGCACAACAACCCAAACACACCCCAGAGAGCGGGAGGAGGAGAGATGAAAGCATTGGTGGAAGAAGATATAAAGGCGAGATAAAGGAAAAAGAAGGAGGGAAAGAATGGGACAAAGATCGGAAGATACGGTGAGAGAAACACACACACACACACACACACACACACACACACACACACACACACACACACACACACACACACACACAGCCACTTTAAAGCACTATATGGTCAGCCGGGTGTTTACCCTAATGACTGGCGAGGAGCCCAATGGGCGGCCTCTCACCCAGCCTAGTGCACTATCCTCTCCCACTGGCGAGTGTCACCTGATGTCGACCAGCACCATACACACACCCACCAGTGTGTGGGTGACATGGTGACACGCTTGTCACTATATTAACTTGGATAAGTCGGTGTTGTGGTGGTGTGGTGATGATGGAGTGTTAAGGGGGATGCACCACCCTGCTGCTCCTGCTACCCACCGGCCTCACACACACTACCAGTCAGGTCTCTGGTGCGGTATTCAGTACCACCCGCTAGATCTGGGCGTGGCGCACGTTCACCACCCTTGGATCTGACCAGAAACTGGATGGGTGTGCGAGTAGGCAGCCCCGAGAAGGCCTGTGTGTGTGTGTGTGTGTGTGTGTGTGTGTGTGTGTGTGTGTGTGTGTAATTACCTAAGTGTAGTTACAGGATGAGAGCTACGCTCGTGGTGTCCCGTCTTCCTAACACTCTGGTGTGTGTGTGTCTGTGTGTGTTTATATCATTCAGGTTGGGCACTAGGAGCCTCTAACACCTAACCTTCAGCATGGAGACAGTCGCTCTATCAACTGCGTCAGGCCCAGTAGCCCAGTTGATCGAGATATTATGCTCAAGGTATTGAAATGTTATTTCACGGTGGTAAACATTGATGTGATTTCACGTAATTACCTTCTAGGCGGATAATGACTTCTACGCAGTCATCGTCATGTTGATGACAATAAACTAAACTCTTGAATGAACAAGTGAGTCTTTTTATGTAAATAAATGGTATGTTGTTCTTTAACACGATCGTGTGTTATTGTTCGTCCTAAATATTGCACCTTCAGGACGATGGCGCCTAGTTTAACAACCTGGGGGCCAGATTCACGAAGCAGTTACGCCAGCACATACGAACCTGTACATCTTTTCTCAATCTTTGGCGGCTTTGTTTACAATTGTTAAACAGTTAATGAGCTCCGAAGCACCAGGCGGCTGTTTATAACAACAACAACAGTTGATTGGCAAGTTTTCAGGCTTGTAAACTGTTTAATAAATGTAACCAAAGCCGTCAAAGATTGAGGAAAGATATACACGTTCGTAAGTACTTGTGCAACTGCTTCGTGAATCTGGCCACTGGTAGTGGTAGTTAGGGGGGGGGGGGGTGAGGCCACAGGCCCCGGGGGGGGGGGGGTCTGGGCGAGGTGTTATAGTCAAGTTAACGAGGCCTCACAGTCAGTCAACTACGGCCGCTCGTCACCCGTACCCACCTCCTCGGTGAAGTTGTTCTGCCATTTCACTAAGAGTTGCTGTGTTTGGTAATGTATACTGTAGCCTTTGTCTATATTACTTTGTTGTATGTCCAAGTCATATAGTTTAAGTCACTGTTGAACTTTTGGGTTTTAATGTTATTATGTGAAGTGTACATAGACAGTTGTATTTGTAGGTGGTAATGTAACTTTCAACCCGAGATCTGCCAGATTGTGAGTTGAGAAGTACGCCAACTGTACAAGGAGACCAATATATTGGTACATTATCACTCTTCAATAACACTTTCATATATAAGTTCCAAGGTGACAACTGCATGGTCCCCCCCCCACCTATCAAGTTTAGGATGAAAGTGAGGTGTTAAGATGTTGTGTGTCCTGCTAGTATTCATACTCTTGTACCTCTCTCACAGCTTGTAGTGTAATTCATCTCCCAAATCATATCAGTCATACTCGCGAGAAGTTTGTACCAGAAAACATGGTAGACTCCGTCTTCCTTGTCGGGGGGTTCGGACGGACGGACGGACGGACGGACGGACGGACTGACACAGACACACACAGACACACAGACAGACAGACACACACAGACAGACACACACAGACACAGACACACACACACACACCGCTATAACCAATAGTGATCTCAAGAAAAAGAAATGATCACAGAGGGAGGGAGAGCAGACAAGGGAAACTTAAAAAAAGGAAAAAATGAAATGAAAGGTAGTTTTAAAGAGGGACAAAGGAGTGGAAAGAGTTGGAAAGAAATGCTTGAATGATTTAGAGTAGATGGAGTATAGATAGGAAGAAGTGGCTGCCACCATCCATTTAGAAATGTTTACAAGACGAGGTATGGAATTAGTTTCTTCAGCCGTATTAGCTGATGTTAACAAATAACTTTGTTAAATGCTTGCAGTTGTTAATTTCCAAAGTCCAATCTTTATTAAGTAAACTTGAGAATGCTCTTTGCTGCAGTTCTTGACTGATGACGCTGGAGTAATGAGGAGTACAACTGGTCCAGGCCGCCACTCCTCCTCCCCAAACATAATTACTACACAAATGATCATGTAACAAGTACAGTACGGAGCTGGTACATTATTGCTTAACAACCCCAGAGAGAGCCCTCCACTGCCTGTCCCCTGATGCCCTCCTCTTCTACTATAATTTCTTTTTTGGTCCCTACCTTACGAGTTCTGCAGGTGACGCAAGGTGATTCTTGGTAGGATAGGAGAGGGGGGGGGGGAATGTAGGGAAGTATATGGGAGGGGGAAACAACAATTATCAGCGATGCTTTCAAGACATCAATAGATGATACGAGGTCGTGGACACCGGCACCATGGTCACCCTCCATTTTCTCACACTTGAAGACTCCCATAATTAAGGAGACATGATAACGTCATAAAAGATTATAAGAGGAACTGATAAAAGGCATGGGTAGAACAAGGGAGATATGGATTGAAGCTTGAGCCGCAGAAAAGTCAGTGATGTGTGAAAGACCAACACCAGCACCACCACCACAGCTACCACCACCACCACCTCCCACTGCACCACAGCTACCACCACCACCACAGCTACCACCACCACCTCCCACTGCACCACAGCTACCACCACCACCACAGCTACCACCACCACCTCCCACTGCACCACCACCACAGCTACCACCACCACCACTCTCCCAATGACTTCAGAAAAGTCCAATGGAAGAGAAACTGGAGGACAACAAAAGAGATGATGGAATTCAATGGCGGGAAAAGTGTAGTTACCACTGAGCAGTTCTTCCCACTGGAGGTGGTGGACGAGAAAAGTAAAACAATAACCAATACAGAGACCTGGAGGAAAGGACCAAAAAGCCATGCGAGAACGTGGAAGAGAACACAACAGAGGCACTAGACCAAGTCAGAAGGGAAGCTGAGACACAATTTGCAAACGACAATGTAGCACAAGACCCCAGGAGGAGGAGTTCACGTGACTAGATTGCGGCTGCTGGGGTACTGCTCACAGAAAACGGCAAGAGGAGCGTGTGAGGACCTTAACAAAAGGTCTCGAGAGGTCTTTAGAAGAGACTGAATAAGTAGACCAAGACTGCAGGATGAGAGATGACCATCAGGAACAGTAGATGGCGTGCAAGTTCCAGTATAAGATCCCAATAAAACTGAAGGAACTAGACTTCACAAAATGAAAGGAACCAGACTTTATATGAGCGCGGCTGCTGATGGACGCCGCCAGGGGGCACTTCGCCACCCACTGACTAAACAGATTATTACAACACTTGACACAACAGAGCTCTCAAATTATTGCAAAGGTATTCTCAATATAAAAAAAAATAGGTGACTACTGTTTAATGCCGCCTGTCAAACACTGTCACTGAAACGTATCCGCTGTACAGTGCCGTAGACGGCAATGAGGTTGAGCATAGTAGAACACCTGGAGAGGACCAAGTCCACGCTCACCAGTACGCCGATGGTACATCTGGCTGCGGCCGGAGCCTCCAGTACAAGTAGTGAGGGCTCGGCCCCGCCCCGCCCCGCCCACACCGACGGTGGCAGGTCAGGCTGGCACTGTTCCAACTTCCAGCACCATCATACAGCCTAGTGCCGCCGCCGCCATCATGCACCCTACTCCCTAGTTGATAACGCTGAATCAGCGCTATAGACGTTATTCAACCTCCAATTAACGTTAAATGTGGATATTGTGGCCTCTCCCCAGAGGCTCCCACCAACTACTACTACCATCCCCGCCAACTACCCCCCCCCCAATAAATAGCACCGCTATTAAGCATCAATTGTGGTAGTGGGCGGGGTATGGTGATAGGTGTGATGACAATGGTAGCTGTGGTGATGATTGACCATGGTGCAGGTGTTGCAACCACAATACAACCGTCGTCAACACTGCAACACAACCCCCCCCCCCTGCCCCCCCCAGACCCCTCACAATCCAACACCATTTTATCTGCTTCCAAACGCCTCAAATTGTGACAATTGTGGCTGAAATGATTCAAAAGGCCATTTTTTTTTTTAGAAAATATTTATAAAATTGTTTCAGAATTTAATTACGAGGACACTCGCCGGAATTTGCACTATTGTGTAATTACTGAATGTGTTAAATGCAGACAAGGGGTAGAGTTAGGGCTGAAGTTAAGGGGCAGTTAGGGGTGAATTTTCACGGACAGTTAAGGGTGAACTTAGGTTGACCCAGGCACCCTGGGTGTGGTGGGTAGTGTGGGTTGGCCACACCCTCACCACACCCAGGCACCCTGGGTGTGGCGGGTAGTGTGGGGTTGGCCACACCCTCACCACACCCAGGCACCCTGGGTGTGGCGGGTAGTGTGGGGTTGGCCACACCCTCACCACACCCAGGCACCCTGGGTGTGGCGGGTAGTGTGGGGTTGGCCACACCCTCACCACACCCAGGCACCCTGGGTGTGGCGGGTAGTGTGGGGTTGGCCACACCCTCACCACACCCAGGCACCCTGGGTGTGGCGGGTAGTGTGGGGTTGGCCACACCCTCACCACACCCAGGCACCCTGGGTGTGGCGGGTAGTGTGGGGTTGGCCACACCCTCACCACACCCAGGCACCCTGGGTGTGGCGGGTAGTGTGGGGGTTGGCCACACCCTCACCACACCCAGGCACCCTGGGTGTGGCGGGT
>WNGS01078638.1:0-22874 GCA_020271785.1 Procambarus virginalis | reverse complement strand
TTGAGAAACAGCAACATCTAGAAACTATATAAACAACTTAAGGAAGAAAACAACAAGTCAATCAACAATATAATCATTATTGTTGAATATAGATGAAACAAATATTAATAATAATCAATTATTTACTAATTTTTTAGAAACCCTATATTATCAAATGATGATATAACTGAATGTTTTCAAAGATATTGTTTATAATAATAGTCATTCAAGTATTACAAATAATCTAATTAAATCAATAATAAAGATTATTAATCATTTTAAAATAGAACACAATAATTATATTCTACAAGAACACACAAATAGAATGGCTAAGTTAAATGACATTATTGACAATAGTAAAACTGATCTACAACTGGGAAATATAGTAAATATATTATTACTAATAGGAAGAAAGAAAGTTATTTAATCATATACTAAATAGTTTCAAAACTAATATTACCGATGAAATAGTAAAAAAACACAAAAAGAATTAGTGCCTTATGTTGATTCAAATATAGTTTTAACAAGTAAGTTACAAGAACCAAATTATTTGGCTAAAATATTAGTAGATCGACTTGCATCTATGGATTTAGTTAAAGAAAATATAATAGACCGACTTGCAGATTTATACAGCTATACAAAAGAAACAAATTCTGAAGTTATAAAGGTATATACTTTTATTACAATTATATATACAATTTATCAGAACGAAATTCAAAGAGATTTTAGAGTACGAAATGTAAAACACTTTTATGTAATTATCTTACAAGTGATTCGCAAGTCATATGGTGGTGATACTACTGAAATATTAGCCATTCAACAAACACAGGAATCAGAAAATTTGAGGTTAAAACAAACAAATAAAGAAATACATTCTAAAATGTTAGCCATGAGTTCTGAATTAAACGAATCGAAAATACATTTGTCGATGATTAATACAATGGACATTTCTTCAGACTATGATGAAACTCTAGTAGAAAAGTTCACCTCTATTATCAAAACTATTATTAATGAACTCGATGCTTACCTAGCAGAGAAGTGCAAAAAAAAAATATTTATTATTAGCATTCGATCAGATTAAAGTAAAAGACATATTTTGTCGGAATAGTGTTGCCAAAAATGAAATTAAACAATTATTCTATTCTCTTTCGAATCATATTTCTAAATTTATATTGTGCGCCCAGTTCTATAAAAATCTTGTTACTGTAATAAATGATAAAATTCTTATGCCTTCTATTCAATTAAACCTACATTTTTCACGAAACTTATATGACGTCAATACTATGAAAACAGCTTTATTAAACCCCCCAAATATAAAGAAAGCTATTAAAACCCCCTCTGTTTTTCCACTTATATTTAATATTAAGGGTTTAACACTGATTGGAGACCAAATTAGCATTGACGACGATGAAATTTACACCAACCAAATAGTGTCTATTGATAACAATGATAAAAATTTAAAATTACTTACATTATTGAACAGTGATGATATTAAACAAGAAAGGGAATTGTTTATTGAAACACAAATAATACAAAAATATTTAAATGTAATCGGTGATGAAATAATTTTAAAAACAATTTCCTCTCAGAAAGTTTCATCACAGGAAACAACAAAAACATATAAAACAACAGATTTGGGGACAAAACCAAAAGATGTCAAAGAACTATCAAGATTAAATACCAAAGACAGACGAAAAAATGAAAGAATGACTCTGAAAAAGAATAAAAAGGAAAAACAGTTAATGAATAGGAGAGGAGGAACAGATGAAATGCAATTGGAAGAGGAAGACCAATAAATGACACCAGTTCATCAATTGAAGGCAAAGAAGGAGGATATTAAACCAATAAATGATACTAGTTCAATAGTTCTAGAAGAAAAGAAGGAGGATGAAAAGGAAATAGAAGGGGATGTAATAATGATAGACGAAAAGAAGGAGGATGAAAAGGATTTTGGGGGTTTGAATAATAAAAAAAAATAAGAAAAAAAAACAGTAGCAGGTCGGGGAGTAGGCAAATAAACTCAACTCAAAGAAAGAGAAAGAGAAGAGAGAGAGCATAGAAAGATTTTAAGAAAACATTCAGCCTTTGATTATATACTACTTTTCCATTAAATTATTTGTTTGTGAACACAATTATAGTAGTAACTTTAATTTATTGTTGTTCGTTCTTTCCTCCCTCCCCCACCACCTGTTTCCGGACTGATGAAGGGTTTCGGAGTCAGGGCAAGTGTTAGTTGGTCTAGAGACTCTGGCGGCTGCGGGAGATAACTACTAACTCTTCTGGGGAAGCAAACAACAAGCTGAAAGAGGCCAAGCTACATCTGCTGAGGATTCCCACCCACCTTATACACTTACATTGTAGAGGATAATTATTGAGGAGCATATGTCTTGTTTCATAAAAGTAAGGTTATCTTCTTCATCTTCTTCCTCATCGTCGTCTTTATCGTCGTCCTCATCGTCGTCCTCAGACTCATTCGAAAATGACTGGTTCATTGGCAAACTGAAGGGCTTGACACTAAATAAGGCCATAAAAAGAAAGAAGAGAGAAAAGGCACTAAGGAAGCTTGATTCCAGCAAAAACAAATGGCCACGGTCTTCCGAGATTAAGAAGGATGATATGGTGGATATGGGGGAGATGGGGGAAGTATGTTCATCTTTACTGAGCTCAGACATTGGAGATGGAGATGATGACACCAAGCCAGGGAAGGAATGGGAGAAGCAGGAGAATGTGGAGGAACAGGTCTTCGGTCAGGAGACGAACAGGCACAGGTATGTTTTTAGTAAATAACTTTTACGTTTTAGGTCTGTCCTAGTCTAGGATGAACTGAAATTGATCCTTTTAATTTCAGTTGTGCGTTATTTTTTTTTCGTGATTAAAAGTTTTTTTAATTAGAGAATTCCTATGTTCTGTTAAAATTTCTTCGGTATATTAATGTCTTTCTTATTTGCTACACAGCTCAGCAACTTCCAGAAAAGAGATGTCGAAGTGACAGACACTACTAAATGGAAGATAGAAGTTCATTCAGACCATATATCATCACACACTCTGGATGAAAAAAAATGAGGAATGCATGCATGTCTGAACTGTCTTTATCTTATATCGTAAATGAAAAGATTCCATATTTTGGTAATTTTTTAAGAGAGTTTTAAATTTTATATTATCAATCCTGTTAAGAAGGAAATTTAAAAATTTCCCACAGAATAATAAATAAGGGTCGGAATCATGACAAGAAATTTTTTAATAACCTCTAATATTTATTATAAAAAACATTTATATCCACATAATATATCATATCTCAGTCCTATAGGTATTATTATTATTATTATTACACTAACAGCATCATATAGACTTAATCATCTGATGTTGACGATTCTAATATTTTGAATGCGTCCTCTGATACAGTTCTCTCTTGAACACTGTGAGGGGATTACCAGTTATGCCCCTTATTGTAGCGGACTTAACCTAACCAAGCATATAAAGATAGGTTAGATTAGGTTAGGTAGGGTTGGTTAGGTTCGGTCGTATTTGCTCCCAACTTTAGTTGTTCTCCTGTTTAGTCACTCTAATGAGTTATGCAGCTTAGGGATTCTGCTTCTAGTGTGTGGTCTGGTCAACACACTTTTTTTGTAAATATTTGTCAACACAATGCATTCCATTGTAGGCTGGTGGTCTGTCATACAACCTTTACCCATACTGTTGTCTATACTTTGTATCCACAATTTTCAGAAGACAGCTTCTCTCTCCTTTCTCCTGTTTGTAAACTTATGATGATTTTAGACATGCCATTTTCTGCGCTGATCTTTATGACCTTTTATCACTATCACTGAAAACCCGAAATATAAGAGTACGACCATCCCATTAATTACTATATCTGGGTAACCTATTATGACATTCATGTTCATAGTTGGGGTCCCTATAAATTATAAATCGATGGTGGTGAAGAGGATATATATCATGTAAACAATAGGATTCATGTTCAATCATCCTGCGATTAACGTAGTTAAGCCATTTTTTATTTTTCAACCATGCTTCGTAATCTCTCACATCTCCGGTTAATTCCCAACTTATATTTTTAAACATCAAGTGCCTGAAATAATAATGTCGATCAAAATAGTGTTTTAGGAATATAAGCTTTTTCAGCACAGCCTGATCAACTTTGCTACATGACGATGGAATCGATATTCCGTCTGCTATCATCATCTCTCTCAGAGCTTCTCGTTCCTGTTGGGAAGCTTGTATCATCATCAGAAATACGGAAGGATCTTTAGCGTAGGATCTATATCCCTTGATAGGCCCTCCTATTAAGTAATCGGGATTATTGGGGTATTCAAAATTATGTAAGTCGAAGGGTATAAAAAGGGGAACTAATCATTAAAAGTACATACAACTTTTCAGCAACTATTAGAAATTAAATTTTGTCAAGAAGTATAAAAGTAGTAATAAAATCTTTTTCCATTCATCCATTCTTTTACTAAAAACGAGTACAGTAATAAGCATAATGACGTCGTCAGTAAATGAAATAATCAACTATATTTTATTCTTTAGAAAAGAATATGATGCTGCAAAACTTAAAAATATTTTAGTTTTTTATTATTCAAATGATGAACTCCTGGCTACCAAAAAAATATTATTGGCATCATGTAAAAATGATGAAATGTTTCCATATGGAGTATATTCGATGGATAGCGAGGGTAAATACAGCACCAAAGACGAACACGTTACAGATATTTTAAAAGGCCTTGATTACCTGGAAACCAAAGGTAGATTACCAAAACCGTCAATAGATTTGGGTAAATATCCCCAATATGAATTAACCACTTATTTAACTGTTATTGAGGTGCTAACTAAATTGTCGAGGCTTCAAGATACTGTGGATCATTTACAAAATGTTGCCTTGCGACTAGCGGAAGAAGTACGTAACTCTGAAATACATAAAATGATAACTGAACTTGTTAAACTCTACTTACCATCGGCCAGAGTCTAGTTACTTAGGCTCCCTTTCTAATGTAAAAAAAAATATGTGAATTAATTGGTTTGGCATTACATTACAATGTAAGAGATTCATCAATGGTTTTTATTTATACTTTTAGTATTTGCTCCAAACTTTAGATTTATTTATTTTAAAAATAATAAACAAATATTTTTTATAATATAGTCAATTCAGTAAAATTAAAAGTTTTGATTGAAGCTGTTCTTATTTTCACATACAAAATACTAAACAGTGCTTTAATCTTGTCGGTATCGATAAAAAGGGAATTCATAGAATAAATGGTTAATAGTTGTTTCATCTGCCACTGCTCTTTCCCATGATCGGATCATTAGATTCCGTTGAACTTCGTCGATTAACTGGCGTTTTAAAAAATGAGGAATGTTAGGGTTGGTGTTGATTGCTCTACGTAAGCAGGCCACAGTCAAATATCCCATTCTACTAGTATTCAAAACGGAATTCACCAATGTATTGAGGCACATTGCCTGTAAACTATTTGGGTTGTTGGTATTTTTACATTGTTGTGATAAACCTTCGTCTTGTATAATAAAACGACAGATTTCTTCCTTTTCTCCCGTTTGAATTAGGTCCATAAAGAGATGGGGATTTTGGGTTATGAAAAGTATGCTTTGTACCTTTTCTATATAAAATGATCCATGTTTTTTCGTCACAATTCGAGCAATTAATTCTGTATGCGACGAATTTAAATGATAAATTCGGTCAAGGTTTTCTCGGTTAATACAACATATATCATCACACTTTTTACCATCACTGAAAACCTGAAATATATAATGACTCTTCTTCCATTTATTAGAATATGGGGCTAACCCATAACATATACGTTCATAGTTAGGGTCCCTATAAATGATATCTGGATGAGGCTCGCCAAAAAAAGATCGATCATCATATAAACAATAGGGTCTATGTTGAATCATCCTGTGATTAACGTAGTTAAGCCATTTTTTGTTTTTCAACCATGCTTCGTAAACTCTCACATCTCGGGTTAATTCCCAACGTATATTTTTAAACATCAAGTGCCTGAAATGATAATGCCGATCAAAATAATGTTTTAGGAATATAAGCTTTTTCAGCGCAGCCTGATCAACTTTGCAACATGACGATGGAATCGATATTCCATCTGCTATCATCATCTTTCTCAGAGCTTCTCGTTCCTGTTGGGAAGCTTGTATCATCATCAGAAATACGGAAGGATCTTTAGCGTAGGATCTATATCCCTTGATAGGCACTGTTAAGTAATCCGGATTATTGGGGTACTTGAAATTATGTTCACAGAACATGATGCTTCTTTGGTCAATATTACAGAAGAGTTCCACAAACATATAAGAACAATAATTTCCTTCCTCCTCAATTACGACTCGCAGTATAAATTGTAATTGGGATGCCGCAGGATATCCTTCTGGAGTAGATCCCATCCATATTTTTATAGCATAAACATTTACAATTTGGGGTTTATATTTGAGATATTTATAATTGAGAAATAATTTAGTTATAAATGGTTCTAAAGTAATACTTATATTAACCGAACAATATTTGTCTACATATTTGTTTATTTGAGATCTTGATGTAATCGAAGATGTAAAAGATTTAAAGGGAAACATTGATACCATGGTTTTAAAAGCTCTGTGCAACTGAATATTCAGAATGTTAGTAGGAGTGCGGCTACTAAATTTCTATTTCTATATATATAACCTTGGAATTGTTAAATGAAATTCATGTATTAATAATATAAATTAGTATATAATGATATTCTTCAATTATACTGTCAATAATAACATAAATCGTATAAAAAAAGAAAAAAATGAGGTAAAAAATGTTTGCTGATCAACTATTTGTGAGTACATTCAAGCAAAAATCCCTTTATGTGCAATGAGTGAGCAAAAAAATATAAGTACAGGCCAAGTTTTCAGCAATTATTGTCACAAATTAGGAAAAACAAATTGAAATTAAATTTTGGCAAGAAGTATAAAAGTAGTAAATAAAATCTTATTCCATTCATCCATTCTTTTACCAAAAAACGAGTACAGTAATAAGCATAATGACGTCGTCAGTAAATGAAATAATCAACTATATTTTATTCTTTAGAAAAGAATATGATGCTGCAAAACTTAAAAATATTTTAGTATTTTTTTATTCAAATGATGAACTCCTGGCTACCAAAATAATATTGGCATCATGTAATAATGATGAAATGTGGCCAATTGGAGTACAAGGATTTAATTATCCAGATTCGATGGATAGCGAGGATAAATACAGCACCAAAGACGAACACGTTACAGATATTTTAAAAGGCATTGATTACCTGGAAACCAAAGGTAGATTACCAAAACCTTCAATAGATTTGGGTAAATATCCCCAATATGAATTAACCACTTATTTAACTGTTATTGAGGTGCTAACTAAATTGTCGAGGCTTCAAGATACTGTGGATCATTTACAAAATGTTGCCTTGGGACTTGCGGAAGAAGTACGTAACTCTGAAATACATAAAATGATAACTGAACTTGTTAAACTCTACTTACCATCGGCCAGAGTCTAGTTACTTAGGCTCCCTTTCTAATGTAAAAAAAAAATATGTGAATTAATTGGTTTGGCATTACATTACAATGTAAGAGATTCATCAATGGTTTTTATTTATACTTTTAGTATTTGCTCCAAACTTTAGATTTATTTATTTTAAAAATAATAAACAAATATATTTTATAATATAGTCAATTCAGTAAAATTAAAAGTTTTGATTGAAGCTGTTCTTATTTTCACATACAAAATACTAAACAGTGCTTTAATCTTGTCGGTATCGATAAAAAGGTAATTCATAGAATAAATGGTTATTAGTTGTTTCATCTGCCACTGCTCTTTCCCATGATCGGATCATTAGATTCCGTTGAACTTCGTCGATTAACTGGCGTTTTAAAAAATGAGGAATGTTAGGGTTGGTGTTGATTGCTCTACCTAAGCAGGCCACGGTCAAATATCCCATTCTACTAGTATTCAAAACGGAATTCACAAATGTATTGACGCACATTGCCTGTAAACTATTTGGGTTGTTGGTATTTTTACATGGTGGTGATAAACCTTCGTCTTGTATAATAAAACGACAGATTTCTTCCTTTTCTCCCGTTTGAATTAGGTCCATAAAGAGATGGGGATTTTGGGTTATGAAAAGTACGCTTTGTACCTTTTCTACATAAAATGATCCATGTTTTTTCGTCACAATTCGAGCAATTAATTCTGTATGCGACGAATTTAAATGATAAATTCGGTCAAGGTTTTCTCGGTTAATACAACATATATCATCACACTTTTTACCATCACTGAAAACCTGAAATATATAATGACGATCCTTCCATTTATTAGAATATGTGGGTACCCCATAACGAGATATACGTTCATAGTTAGGGTCCCTATAAATTATATCTGGATGAGGCTCGTTTCCAAAAGATCGATCATCATATAAACAATAGGGTCTATGTTGAATCATCCTGTGATTAACGTAGTTAAGCCATTTTTTGTTTTTCAACCATGCTTCGTAAACTCTCACATCTCGAGTTAATTCCCAACGTATATTTTTAAACATCAAGTGCCTGAAATGATAATGCCGATCAAAATAATGTTTTAGGAATATAAGCTTTTTCAGCGCAGCCTGATCAACTTTGCAACATGACGATGGAATCGATATTCCATCTGCTATCATCATCTCTCTCAGAGCTTCTCGTTCCTGTTGGGAAGCTTGTATCATCATCAGAAATACGGAAGGATCTTTAGCGTAGGATCTATATCCCTTGATAGGCACTGTTAAGTAATCCGGATTATTGGGGTACTCGAAATTATGTTCACAGAACATGATGCTTCTTTGGTCAATATTACAGAAGAGTTCCACAAACATATAAGAACAATAATTTCCTTCCTCCTCAATTACGACTCGCAGTATAAATTGTAATTGGGATGCCGCAGGATATCCTTCTGGAGTAGATCCCATCCATATTTTTATAGCATAAACATTTACAATTTGGGGTTTATATTTGAGATATTTATAATTGCAAAATAATTTAGTTATAAATGGTTCTAAAGTAATACTTATATTAACCGAACAATATTTGTCTACATATTTGTTTATTTGAGATCTTGATGTAATCGAAGATGTAAAAGATTTAAAGGGAAACATTGATACCATGGTTTTAAAAGCTCTGTGCAACTGAATATTCAGAATGTTAGTAGGAGTGCGGCTACTAAATTTCTATTTCTATATATATAACCTTGGAATTGTTAAATGAAATTCATGTATTAATAATATAAATTAGTATATAATGATATTCTTCAATTATACTGTCAATAATAACATAAATCGTATAAAAAAAGAAAAAAATGAGGTAAAAAATGTTTGCTGATCAACTATTTGTGAGTACATTCAAGCAAAAATCCCTTTATGTGCAATGAGTGAGCAAAAAAATATAAGTACAGGCCAAGTTTTCAGCAATTATTGTCACAAATTAGGAAAATAAATTGGTACTAATTACAAAAGTAATTAATAAAAATTTAGAATTTAACTAACTTTCCATCATATGCCTGAAACCTGTTTGATTTCTCCACCTCTTGCATTACCATCATTACCCACAACATTGCACGGGAATATAATAATGGTTCCTGTGGATCGCTCCTAAGGTCATTAGTTTTCTAAAACTGTAGTAGATACACCTAGTTTACTTTAGAAATTTAATTTCGACAAGAAGTATAAAAGTAATAAAAATTTATTCCATTCATCCATTCTTTTACTAAAAAACGAGTACAGTAATAAGCATAATGACGTCGTCAGTAAATGAAATAATCAACTATATTTTATTCTTTAGAAAAGAATATGATGCTGCAAAACTTAAAAATATTTTAGTATTTTTTTATTCAAATGATGAACTCCTGGCTACCAAAATAATATTGGCATCATGTAATAATGATGAAATGTGGCCAATTGGAGTACAAGGATTTAATTATCCAGATTCGATGGATAGCGATGATAAATATAGCACCAAAGACGAACACGTTACAGATATTTTAAAAGGCATTGATTACCTGGAAACCAAAGGTAGATTACCAAAACCTTCAATAGATTTGGGTAAATATCCCCAATATGAATTAACCACTTATTTAACTGTTATTGAGGTGCTAACTAAATTGTCGAGGCTTCAAGATACTGTGGATCATTTACAAAATGTTGCCTTGGGACTTGCGGAAGAAGTACGTAACTCTGAAATAAATAAAATGATAACTGAACTTGTTAAACTCTACTTACCATCGGCCAGAGTCTAGTTAGTGTGGATCATTTACAAAATGTTGCCTAGTGCAACAATAGAGATTTTAAAAGTTTCCCAAAAACGTATGTAACAAAATGATGTTTATCAATATTTATAAAATTAATAAATCTATATAGATATGAAAAGCTACCTGTGTTTTTTAGAGGCATAAACTTTACAATGTGTAAGTTTCACTGTAAATTGAATAATAAATAAAGGCTGTGAAGTCTTTGTAAAACATTTACCTACACAAAATGAAGGTCAAAGGTATTTAACTACCAAAGTAATATTTTAAAGGACAAAACTTATGTGAGGAATAAAGAATTATTTTTATACTACTAGATCTATATAGTATTACCAAAGACGACAAGCTACATACAATAGGTTGCCATTTTTCTATATTTTTCTTGCATGTTCATGTTTGACTAAGAAGGAAAATGTTGAGCTCATAAAGTGCGTGGCTAGTAACGACGAATTTACAGCTGTCATAGTAGTACAAATCTACTAATATGTATTGGTACTGGAACCACAAAGATATATTATCAATGACATAGAGAGAATATCATCAAGGTGTTATGTGTTATGATTGGGAAATTGTAACGGAATAAAAATCGGGAGAGGATTGAACAAACTGACATAACCTTTAAAAAATATCTCTCATCATTATTTCATTATTGATATGTTGTACAAATGTAATCTTCGTCTTCTTCTTCTTCTTCCTCTTGACCGTCCTTCACCTCCTCCACCTCCACTACCTCCCCTTCTTCAACTTTATCTTTCAACACCCCCCGAGTTTTCCTCTTTTTAATAATACCATTATTATTAATATAATAATTTTTGTACTGATTATTCCAAATATTAATATTTTCCCTTTTTTGTGAGAGGTAAGCCATCATTTTAGTTACTGCATAATCAGGGGAAAGATAAGAATAATATTTTGCATGTCTTGGTATTGGTTCTATTGGATTTTTTATTTTATTAATAATATCAGTAAATTGTTCTAATAAATCACAATGCATGCCCCATGCTATAGATAGTGATATATTTCTTAGTTTTGACCAATTATCATTTTTTTCATAATTAGTAATAAGACGCTCAATGATATTCTCATCATATCTCATGACTTCATCAATTTTAATGTACATATCAATATTTGTAATTGATTTTTTGTTTACTTTTAATGTTTGTTCATAAGTTAAACAATTTCTAATAATATACTCATTTAAACTTTGTTTATACCTTCGTTTAACATTTCTTACCCCGTCTAAAAGAAAAATCCATAAATCTACCACAGTGTTAATATATATTATCATTTTGGCCTCTTCAATTTTAAATGGGGCATATACCCCAAAATCTTTGTCAATTACAATATCCTGATTGTCAAATTGTGTGAAAAAATTTTCATACCAGACAAATTTATAATTAGCTGTTAATCCTGACATATCGTAAATTTTCGAATAAATTAACCGTCTTCTGCTAAGATTGTGCGGATAATTAAATTTAATGTGGGAATCATCAATATTATCATTTATTAACTTATATAACTTATAAGCTATAAATAATTGTCTTATTAGATTCTGTCTCAGGGGTAAATAATATAATCCAGGAATTTTTTTGGTGTTAAAATCTTCATTATTTATATGTTCCATATCTATATTCATGAAAAGTCCCTCTTTTTTGTTCATATTTTTTAAATCCTTTAAATATTTAATTCTAATACTTTCTCGAGATGATCTGCCCTAGCAACAAATAGCGAATTAATTATTAGCTAAGATTTATAGTCATCTGAATTTTTTATTATACATTTGTGATAGAATTGAATCAAAATATATATATATATATATATATATATATATATATATATATATATATATATATATATATATATATATATATATATATATATATATATATATTATATATATATATATATATATATATATATATATATATATATATATTATATATTATCTACACCAGGAACATAATCAACACATATAGTTTCACCTGCACGTGAAACGTGATTGATTAGAAGGGCTTGTTCACAATACATTTATTTGCTTTGGTTTTTAATTAATTATAATATTGAAAATAATATATATATATATATATATATATATATATATATATATATATATATATATATATATATATATATATATATATATATATATATATATATATATATATATATATATATATATATATATATATATATATATATATATATATATATATATATATATATATATATATATATATATATATGTCGTACCTAGTAGCCAGAACGCACTTCTCAGTAGAATTTAACTAACTTTCCATCATATGCCTGAAACCTGTTTGATTTCCCCACCTCTTGCATTACCATCATTACCCTCCTAAGGTTATTAGTTTTCTAAAACTGTAGTAGATACACCTAATTTACTTGATAATATATGAATCTTTAAACGTTAGGTACCGAAATATGTGAATTAATTGGTTTGGTATTACATTACAATGTAAGAGATTCATCAATGGTTTTTATTTATACTTTTAGTATTTGCTCCCAACTTTAGTTTGATTTATTTATTTTAAGAATAATAAACAATATATATATTTTATATGTGAATTAATTGGTTTGTCATTCATTCATTACATTACAGGTTAAGAGATCCATTAAAGGTTTTTATTTATACTTTTAGTATTTGCTCTCAACTCTTAGATTTATTTATGATAAGAATAATAGACAAATATTTTAGAATATAAAACTGTCAGGGGGTGTCTGTTAATGTTTTTTTTTAAGTATGTGAAATTAATATACATAATCTTGCCCAATGTATGTAAGTTGCAACTTTTTCAAATTACAACAATATCATCACATTCAAGTTTATAATAGGATCCTTAACTAAAGAAGCATATAATAATATATCTATATCCGAATTATCAAGCCACCCCTCCAAGTCCACCAGTGTGACGGCTATTTCTTCATCTATCAATTTATCCAGTTTTTGTGATTTAGCCATAAATACAGCCTTGCTCCGTTCAGCTATATTATCATCTAATGTCAAATCTTCCACTGCTCTCTTCCAAGAATTAACCATTAGACTCCATTTAAGTTCATCTTCCAAGGAATTCGGGATCTGGAGGGTGGAAACCATCGAACCCCATTCTGCTGTTCTAACATCCAAAAAACTACTTGTAACTGCCCGAGTACATATAGTTTGTAAACGATTGTCATATTCGTATGGAGATGATGATAAACCCTCCTCGTTTCGAGCGATAAAACTATAAATGTCATCCTTATTCCCCGTTTGAATAATATCCACAAAGAGTTTGAGATCTCGGGTTAGAAAAAGAATACATTCAGCAGATTGTAGGTGCTGGAATGGGACCCGATCATTTCAAAATAAATTACTCCATAATTTTTCACCACCATACGTGCAATTAGTTCACCATATGAATTCACAATTGGGCGAACACATGGTTCCATGTATCTTCCATCATCATCAAAGTGATTCACATGATATACTCTGTCGATGTGATTTATCAAATTATTGGTACAACAAAAAATTTCAGAGTATTCTTCCTCACAATCACTAAATACTCTATAGGTGGTGGTGCTCTTATTCCGAAGTATGGGACTATTAATTCCCCTAATGCTATTCTCATACATTTCCATGAACCTTCTAAAAAATAACCTAAAACTGGGTTTCATGACCAGCTTTAGTTGAAACTCTCTGTCGTCCATCAAGCAACATTTTTGGTGTTGAATTCTCTTTTTAAGAGCGTATTCAGACCATTCTTGGCCATATAACCATGCTTCGAAAGCAATAACATCTTTGGTTAATTCCCACTGTATATCGTTGAACATCATATACCTAAAGTAATAATGTCGATTGAAATATAGTTTCATTCTCAAAAGCTTCTCTTTTGCAGTTTGACAAATTTTATTATAACATGATGATGATGATGATGATAAAGGGATCCTTATTCCCTCGGCTATCATCATCTCTTTCAGAGCTTCTCTTTCTTCGTCGGACGCTTTTATCATCATCAAAAATACAAGCGGATCTTTAGCATAAGATCGATATCCATTGACATGGGTTTGGCAATCGAATCTTTCATTTTGGCCATACAAAGAAGATTTATTTAAATTGAAGTTACAGAACATTGTACGCCGTTCGTCGCGGTTAGCGATAAGTTCTACAAACAAATAATAATATTTCCCCGTTTTCTCGTCAGTTACCATAACTCGCATTATAAATTGCAATTGTGATGCCACGGGATACCCTTTTTTATTCGTTCCCATCCAAAATTTTATCGAATAAAGAGTTACTGGCGTTATTGATACAATGTATGGTATATGCTCATAAAGTACCATTGGTGGTGGTACATTGCAATATAACTCCAGAGTAATATTGAGTCTATCTGCATAATATAGATATATCATTCTTGTTAGTTCATCGTTGTATTTAATCGAAGATACAAAAGTTTTCCATGGTCTTCTTAATCTAGCTAGTTGTGTCATTGTTATGGGCCTTCTAAATTTATTATCCGATACATGTGAAAAGTGCTGCAACTGGACCAAGTTTCAACATCTCAACCTAAATAGAGAGAGGGAGAACAAAAAATTAGACAATTTTCACCAATGTCCCAATAATTTCACAACCCACAATTGTGAACTAAAATCATTTCTATGACACTTATCTATAACCTTACTATATAATAAAGGTGTGAGCATAGGATTTTTATCCCAGATGTATTTAGTGCAATAATAGAGATTTTAAAAGTTTCCCAAAAACGTAACATGTCTCAGGGGTAAATAATATAATCCAGGAATTTTTTTGGTGTTAAAATCTTCATTATTTATATGTTCCATATCTATATTCATGAAAAGTCCCTCTTTTTTGTTCATATTTTTTAAATCCTTTAAATATTTAATTCTAATACTTTCTCGAGATGATCTGCCCTAGCAACAAATAGCGAATTAATTATTAGCTAAGATTTATAGTCATCTGAATTTTTTATTATACATTTGTGATAGAATTGAATCAAATATATCACAATAACATATGGCAACACCGGATATATATATATATATATATATATATATATATATATATATATATATATATATATATATATATATATATATATATATATATATATATTATCTACACCAGGAACATAATCAACACATATAGTTTCACCTGCACGTGAAACGTGATTGATTAGAAGGGCTTGTTCACAATACATTTATTTGCTTTGGTTTTTTAATTAATTATTAATATTGGAAAAGTAATTATTTTCTTTAACAATCCCAAGAAGAATCCGAACTAGAAGAATAAGTATCAGTATAATTAAAACTAGACCAACAGCATTCTAAATTCTCAAATATATTAACATATTCATCTTGATCCCTATATAATTGGGCACACCGAGCACATATAAAATATTCGGAACTATTATAACATGTAAATCTTAATGCCGCCATTCCCACTGAATTTATAACATGTTTAAAAGCCAAACATTCACCCTTTAAAGTGTTTTTGCAACCTATACATTGTGATTTATTATTATGTCTATTAATTTCTTCATATGTCGCCAATTGATTTTCAACAAATTTATTTATTCTCCCATCTGTAAAATAGTTACTACATGGAAATTCTAAAACATCGAATTTCAAGTTGGTAATGATTGCAATAACCGTATCTTCAATTTTAAATCTTTTAGGAAATGGTGATAAATCTCCACATAAACGAATTGATGAGAAAGAAGGCATAGTATGGGAAATTGATAACATATCCATGCACATAATAACATTGAATCTTGGATGATACACTCCCTTAAATGAACATTTTGTTTTTAACCAAGTTATATAATCACGAGTTCTAGTTTTAGATATTGAGTAGGCCGTTTTATAGACGTCACTAATAAAGTAACCTAAAAAAAGTTCATCTAGAATTTGTTCTAATTTCTCACCTACTGTAATTATAAGAAAATCATTAAAAGAATCATCATGATAATATTCATAATAACAGGACTTATACATATCTAAAAAATCGGAGAAAACAATTAACACCATTTCGTTACAACTCTTTTTTTCTTCCTGGTGGGGCGTTTTTATACTTACAGGAAGAACTGATCTATAAGAAATTTCTGTGTTACTTTGACATCTCATAATGGAATACATTATCCAACATAAATCTTGATTCTTGGCGCTTAACATTAGTGGATATACAATAGTTATTGTACTGAAACAGGTATTCTTTTTACTGGATAATAC
The DNA here is from genome assembly GCA_020271785.1 of Procambarus virginalis. Classification (NCBI taxonomy): domain Eukaryota; kingdom Metazoa; phylum Arthropoda; class Malacostraca; order Decapoda; family Cambaridae; genus Procambarus; species Procambarus virginalis. Next base: position 6,340 of record WNGS01078638.1, on the reverse strand, counting down.
GTTTCTAAATGTGATTATTGAAATATCCTTCCTTTTTCTTAAATCATCACCTTCAGTGACCATAGAATCTGGCATAAGTACCAGAACATCAAAAAAAAAAGAATCATCTATAGACAGTGAACAAACCGCATTTGGTGGTAATTGTAAAAGGGGTGGTGTGGATAACGACGACTGTGACTCAACAATCAAGTAGCGTAAATTTGAATGACGCCGTACCATCTTCAGAACTACGTCGACTATATCCACTCCGGGAACATATTCCACACATATACTTTCCCTAGCACAAGGAAAATGATTGATCAGAAGGGCCTGTTCACAAGATATTATTTGCTCTGGCTGATAATGAATGATATTATTTTCTATAAGATAGAGTGCAGCATGTACCTTATAATGATGAACATCAGAAAAATAAAGATTCGAACAGAATAGGAAAATAACTGCATAACTATAAAATATATCCATAATAGTGGATGAAGGATATATCGCAAAAAGAACCTTTAACAATTGTAAAATTTCGTCCGTATCGCGAGATAACATAGCTATAACGGTCACTAAGGACCACACGCAGCTCTTGTTATCTAATTCTCCCGATTTTATGATTGAAGTATATAGGGGATGATTACGCAAAAGCTCAAACAGTTCGGAATCATTTTTTTCTTGACCAATTCTCGACCTGTTCTTCATTCGTTTTTCCATCATGTCTAGTATGCCTCGCATACAATGACCTCCAAGAATTATATAGTATTTGCGACTCAGTTTTTCCATGATATAGGATGCTTTATGTCGAGACAAATCATCTTCTTCATCATCAAGGAGGGGACTATGGAAAGGAGTATGAGAATCCCATATAAGACGATGATAAAGGATTCGAAAAGGCATGTAAGCGGAGTTTAGAATTAAACGACTCCAGCTTTTACACACCCTCGAGCAAATAAGCAGAAGATGGCGATATGGAATTAGTGAAAATATATTTTCTAATAATATATATGGTAGAGACGCCATCCTTCTTTGTCAGATAATTTACTTCAACTACTCGTAGCCTTTATTATAGCAGTATAAAAGCATTTGAAAAATAGGTTGTTATAGTTTTTCACAACCCGCTCGCTGCCCACCTCCTGTTACAGTCAATTATATCCAATACGGCCTCTTGCCCACACCCTTCCCTCTGCTCCTGTGTCAAGTAGGTCCCACTTAGGGCTCACTATATATATTCTGTGAAATGAGAAACTTTTTATACGACCAGACTCACAAAAACATACCATTAATTTTTTATTCATTTTAATATTTGTTTCCTGTTACGAAGATGAATGCTGTCATAAAGTAATACAAAGAGATTGCACAATGCCACGCAAATCGAAGACTCAACAAATTAAACAACCACAAGCTGCATATGCTCGCCGTATTTATCAACAACAGAAAGCTGCTTCAGCTCAAGAGCTGAGACAAGATCTAACAGATAGGAAGCTTGAGAAGTACCTTGATGATAATTATGTGTGTGATTGTTTACATGCTAAACTATGTCATACAGTCAAGATATCTGATAAATATCAATATGATAATGTACAAGTGACCAAAAGCTGTAGTCATTGAATGAACTCCCTGTTCGTAGAACCAAGCAACCTCTCACAAGTCAAGCCTAGCTAGCCTTGACAGCTGGGTACGTAAAAGTGGTCAATTGGGTGGTGGCCAGTCAGTCAGGTGGCGTGGCTCGACAGATGATGTCTGGTGAGGTGCTCTCTCGTCGTGAGAATGTGGTGTCAGTAGTACCCTTTTCCACTTGACTTTAGTGATACGCAACAGAAGACACTCGGGGAGAGGAGAGAAGGCTCCGAAATGTTCCACCATCGTTCTCAGTTGTTGTAGAGGTAGGTTGTAGGGTAGGTAGTGAAGGCGGAGGTTGCTGCTGCTATTACTGACTGACTGTGGGAATAACACTAAAAATGACCATTGTCGATCATGAAGCCTCGACAATTATTTAGCACTTCAATAACAGTTAAATGAGTGGTTAATTCATATTGGGGATATTTACTCAGGTGATCTACTACAGTTTTAGAAAAGTTATAACCTTAAGAGGATGGTAATGCAAGAGGTAGAGAAATCAAACAGGTTTCAGGCATATGATGAAAAGTTAGTTAAATTTTAAATTTTTATTAATTACTTTTGTAATTAGTACCAATTTGTTTTTCCTAATTTGTGACAATAATTGCTGAAAAGAACCGAGCTCGGACCGGCGTATCTCCGTCCCTTCCGTGGAACGCGCTAGGCTGCGTGGGCGTGTTCTCGAGCGGCGCGGCGTGCCCGTCCCCCCTCTATTTGGAGGGGGTGGGTGCAAGGCGTCGTCCCTAGAAATTTAGTAGCCTCACTCCTACTAACATTCGTTTTAAAACCATGGTATCAATGTTTCCCTTTAAATCTTTTACATCTTCAGTTATACCCATCCCTAAATCTATTCTCACATAATTGACATTTTATCCATTTTACTCTGTGTGTTCCCATATGTCTAGTCAAGTCTTATTTTTGAATGAATTTTTTTCACATACTTCACATGAAAACCATTTTTTTCTTTTAATGTTTTTGTATTTTTTTCTACATTAACTACTCTTTGGATTTTTACCAGTATGAATTCTAAAAGTGATAGTCTTCTTTGTATGAGTTCGAAATGGATGGTCAGGATTCTTATTGTACTATATGTTTTTCCACATACATCACATAAAAACAATTTTTATGTGATGTATGGGTTTTTGTTTAGTCAAGTGACATCTCTTAAGAGAATTTTCTCACTTCCACCTATAGAAACGAAAATAAAAATAATTAATTTATATAATTATTCTGATTTATAATATATACATTGACTCTTATTATATTACATTATAGTAATATGATATACATTATTTTTGTTACTAATAATTATCTTGGTTATAATAGACTTAAGTAAATTATAAATAAATAAATAAATAATAAATATGTTTATTCAGGAAAGGTACATACATAGAGAGATTTTACATAAGTTGATCGATTTATAGATAGAGCTAGTACATACAATGCCTAAAGCCACTATTACGCAATGCGTTTCGGGCAAGAAAACATTAATATCTAAAACTTAATGCTAATTGAACAAAAAGAATAAAATGTTTTGAGAACAGATACAAATAAAGGTACAAAAAAAGGGGGGGAACATGACTGAAAAGCAGCACAAATACAATATGTAGACAAACAGCGTTGAATAAGAAAAAAAAAAAAAAAAATAAGACATGGGTTGACAATAGAGGGGTAAGGTAGGTTACAGGGAGTTTAACAGGTAGTGTTTAGTTTTAATCTTAAACTGGTTGAGAGAGGTACAGTCTTTAACATGGTTGGGAAGGTCATTCCACATTCTGGGTCCCTTGATTTGTAGAGCATTTCTAGTTTGGTTAAGTCGTACTCTTGGAATATCAAAACTGTATTTATTTCTGGTGTGGTGCTCATGGGTTCTGTTACAGCTTTCAATGAAGCTTTTGAGGTCAGGATTGGCATTACAGTTCAGCGTTTTATATATGTATAATACACATGAGAGAATGTGCAGTGACTTAATATCTAACATATTGAGAGATTTGAGTAGGGGTACCGAGTGATGTCTGGGGCCAGAGTTGGATATTGTCCTAATAGCAGCTTTGTGTTGAGTAATTAGAGGACGTAAATGATTTTGGGTAGTAGAACCCCAAGCACAAATACCATAGTTGAGATATGGATAGATGAGGGAGTAATAGAGAGTCACCAGGGCAGGGCGGGGTACATAATATCTGATCTTGGAAAGAATGCCAACAGTTTTTGAAACTTTTTTTGATATATTTAGAATGTGTCCCTGGAAATTAAGCTTGTGATCAATGAGAACGCCAAGGAATTTGCCATCTAATTTGTTACAAATTTGGGTATTGTTAATCTTGAGATTTATTTGGTTAGAGGATTTATTGCCAAACAGAATATAGAAAGTTTTGTCAATGTTAAGGGTGAGTTTGTTGGCAGTTAGCCAAAGATGGACTTTATTAAGCTCGGTATTTACTGTGGCATTTAGAGCAAGGGGGTCAGGACTGGAGTAAATGAAGGTTGTGTCGTCAGCAAATAGAATTGGTCTAAGGTGTTGGGAGGCATTTGGAAGGTCATTAATGTAGATGAGAAAGAGGAGAGGGCCAAGTATACTGCCCTGAGGAACACCAATGTTGATGGGTAGGGTAGGAGAAATTGAATTGTTCACAGAAACATACTGGAGTCTATCAGTAAGGTAAGATTTGAGGTATTGCAGGGAGAGTCCTCTGACTCCATAATGATGTAATTTAAGAAGAAGGTTTTGGTGGTTCACAGTGTCAAAAGCCTTACGCAGGTCCACAAATAACCCAACAGGGAACTCATTTTTATCAAGAGCTGCATGAATTAAGTTAATCATACTAATCAGTGCATCGTTAGTGCTTTTTTTAGGTCTGAAGCCATATTGGCAAGAGCTAAGTATATTGTGCTTGGCTAGATAAGAGTAGAGCTGCTTGTAGATTAGTTTTTCAAAAATTTTTGATAAGTTAGGCAGGATTGAAATAGGTCTGTAGTTGTTAACATCTGTGGGATCACCACATTTGTGGACAGGGGTTACTCTCGCTTTTTTTAGAATATCTGGAAAGGTTTGGAGTTCAAGTGACTTGTTGAAGAGCAAAGCAATTGCAGGGGCTAAGGATCTGGAGGCTTTTTTGTAAATTAATGTCGGAATCTCCTCAAGGGCACTAGACTTGGTTTTAAGGGAAAGGATTATCTCATTGACATCAGTGGAATTAGTAGGCTTTAGGTACAGAGACTGTGGATAGTTACCTGTAAGGTAGTCCTTAACCTCAGTACTGGAAGAAGGAATATCATTTGCAAGGGATGACCCAATGGAAGAGAAGAACCTATTGAACTCAATAGCAGAATCAGATGCTGAAAGCTGACCATCGTTATTTGACAGGAGTGTTGGTTTGTTATTTAAAATCTTCTTTGATCCCAAGATTTGTGAAATTGTGCTCCAAGTTTTTTTAATGTTGCTCTTTATTTGGGTAAATTTATCTTCGTAGTATTTAGTTTTGGCTCGTCTAATTATCTTAGATAGCAGTAAAGAGTAATTCTTTGAGAATTCTTTAGAGACGGTTCCTAGCCTATACTTCTTCTCAAGGTCATGTTTTTTATTAATGGATTTAAGTATTCCCTTTGTAAGCCAGGGATTGTTAAGCCTTTTGGTAGTGACTTGTTTTGTAAGCATAGGACAGTGGGTGTTATAAAGGCTTAGAGTTTTTTGAAGAAAAGATTGTACTGCTAGGTTGATGTCCCATATGTTACCTAACTCTGATTCCCAGTTGACATTATCAGCAGCAGTTATAAAATTGCCTATAGCAGATTCATTGTGCAGCCTAAAACTTATCTCCCTTGACTCTAGAGGTGGTTTGTTAATGGTAGTTAAGAGAAATGTGGGGTAATGGTCTGTAGTACTGTCGGTGATTATACCTGAAGTAAGCGGAGAGGTTATGTTGGTCCAGATGTGATCTAGAGTCGTGGCAGTACTATCAGTGATTCTGGTAGGTCTAGTGATTAAGGGTATGAGGAAGCAGGAATTCATACAGTTGAGGAAGCTAACAGTAGTAGGGTGCTCAGGCTCGCAGAGGTCAATATTAAAGTCCCCTGCGATAATTAGATGGTTTTTGTTAAGTCTGTTATCGAGTATTAGATTTCTAAGGTTTGAATTGAATTCGGGCACATCAGTGTTAGGAATCCTATAGACTGCTCCCACAGACAGGATAGACTCGGTACCCTTTACTCTGAAACTGGCGAAGATATACTCCCCACAGCAGTCTCTAGTTCTAATTACTTTTAAGCATGTTAGTTCATGATGGTAGTAAAGAGCAGTACCACCACCTCTCTGAGTTTGACGACAGTTGTGAATTGCCAAGTAGTTAGGCATGTTAAAGAGTTGAGTAGTATCCTCTTTCAACCATGTTTCAGTAAGTACAATAAAAGTGAATTTGTTGTCAATAGTTTCAATTAAGGCACTAACATCATCGAAGTGTTTACCTAGGGATCTAACATTTAAGTTGATTACAGAGATATTGTGATTATGTGATAATACATTGTTTACATCATTTGCTGTAAAATATCTGCAGTTCAGATCATTAAAGTGATGATTGTCATAGATAGTGGATAAGAGGTTTAGTTCTGGGTCTATACTTGACTGCATAAAAAGGCTGGTTATTAACCAGAAATAGTATGAACTTATTTAAGAGAACAAAATGTGATCAATAATTACTTTTCAATAGAAAATTCATTATAGCAAAAACACAACAATACAATAATA
>WNGS01078636.1:0-15815 GCA_020271785.1 Procambarus virginalis | reverse complement strand
ATATATATATAAATATATATATATATAACTGAAAACTCACACACCAGAAGTGAATCGAACCCATACTGCCACGAGCACTATGCAACTGGTGTACAGGACACCTTATCCACTCGACCATCACAACCGAAGAAAAGCTGATGGTATTTCCCCATCAGTCCGCTGGTAATCTTGGGCAAAGTAATTTATGAAACCACCTCATTGTTTGGAGCATACGTGAGAAACACAAATGCAAACAAGCCTGAATGGTCCCCTGGCATACATGCAACTGAAAACTCACACCCCAGAAGTGACTTGAACCCGTACTGCCTGGAGCACTATGCAACTGGTGTACAGGGTACCTTATCCACTTGACCATCACACCCAGACAAATGTTGATGGTAGCCAAGCCTATTTTCCCATCAGCGCGAACAAGCCTGAAAGTTCCGCAGGCATATATGTAACTGAAATCTCGCACCCCAGAAGTGACTCGAACTCATACTGCCAGGAACACTATGCAACTGGAGTAAAAGGCACCTTATCCACATGACCATCACGACCGGACAAAAAGCTGGTGGTAGCCGAGACTATTTCCCCATCAGCCTGTGGGCACTCTGATGGTAATCTTGTGAATAGTATTTTATCAAATCACCTCATTCTTTGGAGCACACGAGAGGAACACAAATGCGAACAAGCCTCGATGATCCCTAGACATGCATGCAGCTGAAAACTCACACCCACAGAAGAGACTCGAACCCATACTGACAGGAGCACTATGCAACTGGTGCACAGGGCATTTCTCCCCTCGACCATCACAACTGGACAAAAGCTGATGATAGAAGAGGCTATTTGCCCATCAGCCCGCCGGCACTCTGATGGTAATCCTGGGCATAGTATTTATCAAATCACCTCATTCTTGGGCACACGTGAGGAACACAAATGCGAACAAGCCTGAATGGTCCCCAGGCATACATACAACTGAAAACTCACACTTCAAAAGTGACTCGAAACCATACTGCAGGACTCCAGTGAGTAATTGCCATCAATATGGCAGGTACACATTTGAATCCACTACACCAAACTCAGGGCCCTAAAGAGGTGGGAATTATGCGGTATTTACCCCAGATATCCTCTCCTCGCGAGGCAACTAGAGACAGTGAGGGATTATTCACATTTCAACCCGCCCTCGCACAAGCCAGCATATATATGACTTAATGCTTAAAGTCAATATATTGAATATGAATTAGTACATATGTGGTATACTCCCTGTTATATTTTTTCCAAGGCCCAAACTCTTCCTCACATGCCAATTTACGTCTCACTTTACCCGTCCATCGTTGTAGAAAGCAGAATAGTTGTGATTGGTTCAATTATAATGGATATTGTAGTTTCAGGTCCGACATGGATTGTGAAATTTACCTGCTATTATCCATGTTCTTGGAATATTACAGATCAGTTACATCGTATTAAAAGTTCGTAGTTTTGTTTTAAGAAATATTAGTTGTTCTGAGTAAATTATAATAAGCACTATAAATTATTACATAGAATAATAGTGCTTCACCAATCAACATAATATACACTGCTTTAAAAATCTTTAAGAATGTATTGTAAGAACGCCAACAGAAAAAGACGTTACGTTGGAATGTTTATGGGGTAAACTACTACAAACAGGATGGTATTGTGTCTACTACCTACTGTAGGATGGGTATAGGATCCACTACCACCTGTTAGGTGGGTAAGGGTCCATACCACTTGTAGGATGGGTCTGGGCCCAATAACTACCCATAGGATAGGTATGGGGTCCACTACCGCCTACCGGATGGGTATATGGTTCACTGTCACACACAGGATGTGTATGGCATCCACTACCGCCTGCAGGGATGGGTATGGGGTCCACTACTGCCCACAGGATGAGTATGGGGGGTGCACTAACACCCACAAGATAGGAATGGGGTCCACTTCCACACACAGGAAGGGTATCCGCATATATATATATATATATATATATATATATATATATTATAATATATATAATATATATATATATATATATATATATATATATATATATGCAATTGACGATCACAAAACACTGATCATTTTATGCGGAAAATCCACAGAGAAAAATGAAAGGAGGTGAACGTTTCGACTGGTTTAGAGCCTTTGTCAACACCAGACTGACAAGAGAGAGGAAGGGGGAGGATATATAGGCTGACCACCTGACCAACCCAACCCTAGGGAAAGAATTAACCAGAGACAGGTATAGCTTAACTTGGAATGGTCAAAGAGGATTAAGCGGTCAGAGAATAAGGATGAAAGATTAAAGAAAAGCCTCATGAACACGCAATATATGAATATATAAATATAAAATTATAATGAGACATTGTAAGCCACTCTAACAGTTAGAGTTTTTTCTTAAACTGTTGTGCAATATTATAACTTAAAATGGATCAAGTTTGTACATTCCAGTACTAACATTAAGAAGATTTGGACACTGACTGATTAGAGCAGACTCAATCAAATTCCGTTCCACGAAATCCCCACAATTGGTAATGCTTTTTGCACCATTCCAGTTAATATTGTGATCGCATAAATTCGTATGTAGATACAATGCATTAGACGTTTGGGCAGTTCTAATACTATAAGCATGTTGTGACAACCGCAATTGTAAGGACTTTCCTGTTTGTCCAAGGTACACAGAATCACAATCATTGCAGGGAATTGAATACACGCAACCTGCTCTATCAGGGGAGTTTTTTATTAAATTGGATTTGATCGTACTATTTGTGAACACCAAATTTATATTAAGTTTCTTAAAAATCAAAGACAATTTTTCAAGTCCACTCGCATAAGGTACAACCAATGAGTTAATAATTTCTGGTTTCGCCTTAGGGATGTGATTATAAAACGTACGCTTGGCTTGTTCAAACGAGAAATCCAAAAACCTCTTAGGATATTGTAAACTCTTCCCGATTTCATATATTATAGCAATCTCTTCATCAAAAAACTCAGGGCTGCATACCCTCAAAGCTCGTAGAAACATTCCTGAAAATACTGCCTGTTTAACTTTACTATGATGATTCGAATAAAAATGAACATACGACCCCACGTTGGTAGGTTTCCTATACACATTAAATTTAAACTTTCTAGTGACTCTATGAATCATAATGTCCAAAAACGGAAGCATACCATTCACTTCAGTCTCACAAGTGAATTTTATTGAAGGTACCAAAGAATTGAGTTCATTAAGAAAAACTATCTGGTCTTTGTCACACGGCCATAAACACAAAATATCATCAACATACCTAAACCAAACTACATTAGCCGGGATAATACTGGATAAGATTTTTGTTTCGAAGAATTCCATATACAAATTGCTTAAAACGGGGGAAAGAGAATTGCCCATCGCCATTCCAAATGTTTGTTTGAAAAATTTTCCATTAAAACTAAAATAATTGTCTTTTATACACAATTTGATAAGTTCTAATACTTTATTGGTCTGCAAGCTCAAATTATATTTAGGCAGTTCCTCACGTAGAAATTCGAACAGGTCATCAATGGGTACTTTAGTGAATAAAGAGGTCACATCGAAACTTATTAGTTTAAAATCAAATTTAAATTCAGTGTGGATAGCTTATTAACTAAGTCCACATTGTTTGTCAAGTGTGAGTTGGAAATAGTACCAACTATAGGGACAAAACCTTGACTAACCACTTAGAAAGTTTATAAGCCGCCGAACCAATTGAACTAATTATCGGCCTTGCCGGATTATTTGGCTTATGAGTTTTTATAAGACCATACATGTAAGGAAGAGAGGGGGATCGACTTGTTAGCCTAGATATCAACTCTTTATCACCTTTACACACAGTTTTAAGAGATTTGTTAAAATGTGCAATCACTTTTTCAGTAGGATCTCTATTAATCAGTAGATAAGTATCCCTGTCTTCCAGGAGTAACTCCATTTTTCGGACATAGTCATCTTTATTCATAATAACTACTGCATTTGACTTATCAGCCTTGGTAATATGTAATGAACTATCTTTTTGAGATTTTTGAACGCATGAACAAATCGACTTGGACAGTTAGGAACAGAATTGTTAAGTAAAACACCATACATCATCCCTTTGCACACATTAAACGTTACCTCTTTTCATTTTTCTCTGTGGATTTCCGCATATATATATATATATATATATATATATATATATATATATATATATATATATATATATATATATATATATATATATATATATATATATATATGAATGAAAACTCACACCCCAGAAGTGACTCGAACCCATACTCCCAGGAGCAACGCAACTGGTATGTACAAGACGCCTTAAACCACTTGACCATCACGACCGGACATAATGAGGTGATAGCCGAAGCTATTTGAACCACCTCACCGCCGGCACACAGATGGTTATCTTGGGCATAGCATTTTACCAAATCACCTCATTCTTTGGGGCACACGTGAGGAACACAAATGCGAACAAGCCTGAATATAGTTTTGGTAGGGAATATGGTTTTGGTAGGGACGCGAGTCTTATTTTCCTCGGCGTCACCCTTTTATATGAAAGGAACCATCGGAAATGCATCCGAGGTGCCGTGTGGCTTCGCATATAGTCCTGGGGACCATTCAGGCTTGTTCGCATATATATATATATATATATATATATATATATATATATATATATATATATATATATATATATATATATATATATATATATATATATATATATATATATATATATATATATATATATATAAGTTTGTGAGGGTACCACCTCTGGTGCCAATGTGGGGACCCATAGCCTCGGAGAAGAAAATAAAACGTATTCAGAGGAGACCTTGTGGTTTCTCACTGAACACTAATATTTTCTTCTCCTACCACCCCCATTCTTTTGTATGTACACATATATATTTGCTTTATTTGAACTGTGTTACAAAAAGGAGTTACATATAGGTTACAAAGATGGTTATCATAGGTTGTCGAGTTCCTCCAGCTCCTCAGATGGCGGGCAGGAACCCTGGATGCAGTGCGCATTTCCCTCTGTATCGCCACGCTGAGGCGCTGGAAAAGAAAGCTGGCAGCTCTAGGGTCCCTTGTTGTTTCAATGAGCCTGGAACCCAGTTCCTTCAAAAAACTGGTAGCACTTTTACCCCAGGCGCCGAGTGTCTCAGAAGCAATGGGGACAAAATTGTAGTGGTGATCAAGTTCTCTATACTTACGGGATTTGGCTGCTTCCCATATATATATATATATATATATATATATATATATATATATATATATATATATATATATATATATATATATATATATATATATATATATATATATGTACATGTATGAGTGTGTGTACATGTATATATAATATTAATAATTTTGTAACTAGCGTCACAAATTGTTATTTGCTTAGCTAAACGAACTAGAGGGTTCAGTTCCTGAACCGATTATGTGCCTCTGTAATCCTTTACACACCGCCCACGGGATGGGTATGGGGTGCATAATAAAGAAAGAAATTGAATTGAATTGGTCTGATTAAGACTTTATGACCATGTAATCTATGTTTTGCTCCACTACTTACTGGTTGAGTATGGGGTGCATAACAAATAAAGCCTCCTTCGGGGGCGCCTTGTTTCTAAACGTGTTAGTCTTAAATCCTTTAATCTCAAATCTTGCTACAATGTACCTCTTAATATATGTTATGTACTCTCGCAACCCAATGTACCTTCTTGTATATAAATAAATAGATTTCAACTGTAAGGGGGTATGTTTGCACCTTGTTATTTATTTATTTATTTATTTATTTATTTATTTATTTATTCATATACAAGAAGGTACATTGGGAATGTGAGAGTATATAATATGGTAATTAATCTTGTAAAGCCACTAGTACGCGCAGCGTTTCGGGCAGGTCCTTAATCTAAGAAAATTTTTAGTAGGTAAATACTAGCAAAAATTATAAAAAAGAAATGATAACAGTTACATGGCAAGAAAAAAAAAAAGATGAGAGAAAATTGTAGGTACAGTATAATAAAGCACTTAGGTAGCTAAGATTGATTGCAATGAAAGCTTGAATGGTAGTTGACAAAATTTGGTAGGCACAATACAGCAAATGGCTAGCACATAAAGGAAGACAGCAATGAACACAATGATAAGGTTGTTTGGGTTAAATACATAAGAATTAGGAGATTGGGTAACACTAGATACAGAGCAAAAAATAAAGCTCAGTGTAGGAAACTAAGAAGATGAAATTAAGTACTATTATTCTTAATAATGTTCCCATTATAATGGGAATAATGAAATTATTCTAATAATGGATAAATAATTCTAACAATGGAAGCGCTAATTATATGAACAAGTGCCATGTATTTATTCAGACGACAACAACAGCGAACACAAACCAGCGCATATACGAACGGAATGGTTTGTATGTACAAACTTCTCAGTGAACGAAGTTGTTTCTAGCCCGGTATCCGAAATTGCAGTAGACGACTTGACCAGTCCCCCACACGGATGGGAAGATTCCGTTTTCTGTAAATGCATCGAACTGCGTTTTACGCATGCGTTTACATGCGTATAACGCGCCTGCACGTTCGTGAATGCACAAAAGGTGTATCTCCATGTACACTGGCGTGCCTGAGCGCGCGAGCGTGCGTGGGGTCAACATTCGGCCTTGCCAAGGTGAACGGAGGACATTACTCCCAGCGTGATGGTGGCGGACCTGTGTTTTTTTATATATTTTTGTATATTATAGGAACCTTTATTTACTAACGTATTACAGAATAAACGTTACGTTAACATGAAGCAGTCTCCGTGGTGTAGTGGTAAGACACTCGCCTGGCGTTCCGCGAGCGCTATGTCATGGGTTCGTATCCTGGCCGGGGAGGATTTACTGGCGCAAATTCCTTAACTGTAGCCACTGTTTAACGCAACAGTAAAATGTGTACTTGGTTGTAACAACGATTCTTCGCGGCGGGGATCGTATTCCAGGGACCTGCCCGATTCTTCGCGGCGGGATCGTATTCCAGGGACCTGCCCGAAACGCTACGCGTACTAGTGGCTGTACAAGAATGTAACAACTCTTGTATATATCTCAAAAAAATAATGGCGCGTGAAGTAACGGAGAAGTCACCCCTGTTGCCAGTAATTGCTTCTCTGTTATTATGTGACCACCGTTTTTTGTTGTCCTTTGTCGCCATGACATTCTTAGAGCGCCGCGTCCTGGGTCAATACTTACACCCAGACTCATAATACAACAGTCTCTTTATACACCCAGGCTCATAATACAACAGTCTTTATACACCCAGGCTCATAATACAACAGTCTCATTATACAACAAGGCTCATAATACAATAGTCTCTTTATACACCCAGGCTCATAATACAACAGTCTTTATACACCCAGGCTCATAATACAACAGTCTCTTTATACACCCAGGCTCATAATACAACAGTCTATACACCCAGGCTCATAATACAACAGTCTCTTTATACACCCAGGCTCATAATACAACAGTCTTATACACCCAGGCTCATAATACAACAGTCTCTTTATACACCCAGGCTCATAATACAACAGTCTCATTATACAACAGGCTCATAATACAACAGTCTCTTTATACACCCAGGCTCATAATACACCCAGGCTCATAATACAACAGTCTCTTTATACACCCAGGCTCATAATACAACAGTCTCTTTATACACCCAGGCTCATAATACAACAGTCTCTTTATACACCCAGGCTCATAATACAACAGTCTCTTTATACACCCAGGCTCATAATACAACAGTCTCTTTATACACCCAGGCTCATAATACAACAGTCTCTTTATACACCCAGGCTCATAATACAACAGTCTCTTTATACACCCAGGCTCATAATACAACAGTCTCTTTATACACCCAGGCTCATAATACAACAGTCTCTTTATACACCCAGGCTCATAATACAACAGTCTCTTTATACACCCAGGCTCATAATACAACAGTCTCTTTATACACCCAGGCTCATAATACACCCAGGTCATAATACAACAGTCTCTTTATACACCCAGACTCATAATACAACAGTCTCTTTATACACCCAGGCTCATAATACACCCAGGCTCATAATACAACAGTCTCTTTATACACCCAGGCTCATAATACAACAGTCTCTTTATACACCCAGGCTCATAATACAACAGTCTCTTTATACACCCAGGCTCATAATACAACAGTCTCTTTATACACCCAGGCTCATAATACAACAGTCTCTTTATACACCCAGGCTCATAATACAACAGTCTCTTTATACACCCAGGCTCATAATACAACAGTCTCTTTATACACCCAGGCTCATAATACAACAGTCTCTTTATACACCCAGGCTCATAATACAACACTCTCTTTATACACCCAGGCTCATAATACAACAGTCTCTTTATACACCCAGGCTCATAATACAACACTCTCTTTATACACCCAGGCTCATAATACAACAGTCTCTTTATACACCCAGGCTCATAATACAACAGTCTCTTTATACACCCAGGCTCATAATACAACAGTCTCTTTATACAACCAGGCTCATAATACAACACTCTTTATACACCCAGGCTCATAATACAACAGTCTCTTTATACACCCAGGCTCATAATACAACAGTCTCTTTATACACCCAGGCTCATAATACAACAGTCTCTTTATACACCCAGGCTCATAATACAACAGTCTCTTTATACACCCAGGCTCATAATACAACAGTCTCTTTATACACCCAGGCTCATAATACACCCAGGCTCATAATACAACAGTCTCTTTATACACCCAGGCTCATAATACAACAGTCTCTTTATACACCCAGGCTCATAATACAACAGTCTCTTTATACACCCAGGCTCATAATACACCCAGGCTCATAATACAACAGTCTCTTTATACATCCAGACTCATAATACACCCAGGCTCATAATACAACAGTCTCTTTATACACCCAGGCTCATAATACAACAGTCTCTTATACATCCAGGCTCATAATACAACAGTCTCTTTATACACCCAGGTTCAAAATACAACAGTCTCTTTATACATACAGGCTCATAATACACCCAGGCTCATAATACAACAGTCTTTTTATACACCCAGGCTCATAATACAACAGTCTCTTTATACACCCAGGCTCATAATACAACAGTCTCTTTATACATCCAGGCTCATAATACACCCAGGCTCATAATACAACAGTCTCTTTATACATCCAGGCTCATAATACAACACTCTCTTTATACACCCAGGCTCATAATACAACACTCTTTATAAACCCAGGCTCATAATACAACATCTCTTTATACACCCAGGCTCATAATACAACAGTCTCTTTATACACCCAGGCTCATAATACAACAGTCTCTTATACACCCAGGCTCATAATACAACAGTCTCTTTATACACCCAGGCTCATAATACAACAGTCTCTTTAAACACCCAAGCTCATAATACACCCAGGGTCATAATACAACAGTCTCTTTATACACCTAGGCTCATAATACAACAGTCTCTTTATACACCCAGACTCATAATACACCAAGCTAATAATACAAGTCACTTTATACACCCAGGCTCATAATACAACAGTCTCTTTATGCTCTCAAGCTCATAATACAATAGGCTCTTTATACACCCATGCTCATAATACAACAGGCTCATAATACACCCACGCTTATAATACACCCAGGCTCATAATACACCCTGGCTCATAATACAACAGTCTCTTTATACACCCAGGCTCATAATACAACAGTCTCTTTATACACCCAGGCTCATAATACAACAGTCTCTTTATACACCCAGGCTCATAATACAACAGTCTCTTTATACACCCAAGCTCATAATACAACAGTCTCTTTATACACCCAGGCTCATAATACAAACAGTCTCTTTATACACCTAGGCTCATAATACAACAGTCTCTTTATACACCCAAGCTCATAATACACCCAGGGTCATAATACAACAGTCTCTTTATACACCTAGGCTCAAAATACAACAGTCTCTTTATACACCCAAGCTCATAATACACCCAGCTAATAATACAACAGTCTCTTTATACACCTAGGCTCATAATACAACAGTCTCTTTATACACCCAGGCTCATAATACACCCACGCTAATAATACAAGTCTCTTTATACACCCAGGCTCATAATACAACAGTCTCTTTATGCTCTCAAGATCATAATACAATAGGCTCTTTATACACCCATGCTCATAATACAACAGGCTCATAATACACCCACACTTATAATACACCCAGGTTCATAATACACCCAGGCTCATAATACACCCTGGCTCATAATACAACAGTCTCTTTATACACCTAGGCTCATTATACAACAGTCTCTTTATACACCCACGCTCATAATACAACAGTCTCTTTATACACCCAGGCTCATAATACAACAGGCTCATAATACACCCAAGCTCATAATACAACAGTCTCTTTATACACCCAGGCTCATACACAACAGTCTCATATACACCAGGCTCATAATACACCCGGGCTCATAATACACCCAGGCTCATAATACAACAGGCTCATAATACATCCAGGCTCATAATACACCCGGCTCATAATACACCCAACTCATAATACAATAGTCTCTTTATACACCCAGGCTCATAATACAACAGGCTCATAATACACCCAGGCTCATAATACACCCAGGCTCATAATACAACAGGCTCATAATACAACAGGTTCATAATACACCCAGGCTCATAATACACCCGGGCTCATAATACACCCCAGGCTCACAATACAACAGGCTCATAATACACCCAGGCTCATAATACAACAGGCTCATAATACACCAGGCTCATAATACACCAGGCTCATAATACAACAGGCTCATAATACACCCAGGCTCATAATACAACAGGCTCATAATACAACAGGTTCATAATACACCCAGCTTATAATACACCCAGGCTCAAAATACAACAGGTTCATAATACACCCAGGCTCATAATTCACCCAGGCTCATAATACAACAGGCTCATAATACACCACCACAGTAGTGATGGTGGTGGTACAGTGAACTAGAGTGGCAGCACAACACCACAGTAGTGATGGTACAGTGAACTAGAGTGGCAGCACAACACCACAGTAGTGATGGTGATGGTACAGTGAACTAGAGTGGCAGCACAACACCACAGTAGTGATGGTGGTGGTACAGTGAACTAGAGTGGCAGCACAACACCCAGTAGTGATGGTACAGTGAACTAGAGTGGCAGCACAACACCACAGTAGTGATGGTACAGTGAACTAGAGTGGCAGCACAACACCACAGTAGTGATGGTGGTGGTACAGTGAACTAGAGTGGCAGCACAACACCACAGTAGTGATGGTGATGGTACAGTGAACTAGAGTGGCAGCACAACACCACAGTAGTGATGGTGGTGGTACAGTGAACTAGAGTGGCAGCACAACACCACAGTAGTGATGGTGGTGGTACAGTGAACTAGAGTGGCAGCACAACACCACAGTAGTGATGGTGGTGGTACAGTGAACTAGAGTGGCAGCACAACACCACAGTAGTGATGTTGGTGGTACAGTGAACTAGAGTGGCAGCACAACACCACAGTAGTGATGGTACAGTGAACTAGAGTGGCAGCACAACACCACAGTAGTGATGGTACAGTGAACTAGAGTGGCAGCACAACACCACAGTAGTGATGGTGGTGGTACAGTGAACTAGAGTGGCAGCACAACACCACAGTAGTGATGGTGGTGGTACAGTGAACTAGAGTGGCAGCACAACACCACAGTAGTGATGTTGGTGGTACAGTGAACTAGAGTGGCAGCACAACACCACAGTAGTGATGGTACAGTGAACTAGAGTGGCAGCACAACACCACAGTAGTGATGGTACAGTGAACTAGAGTGGCAGCACAACACCACAGTAGTGATGGTGGTGGTACAGTGAACTAGAGTGGCAGCACAACACCACAGTAGTGATGGCAGTAGTGATGGTACAGTGAACTAGAGTGGCAGCACAACACCACAGTAGTGATGGTGGTGGTACAGTGAACTAGAGTGGCAGCACAACACCACAGTAGTGATGGTACAGTGAACTAGAGTGGCAGCACAACACCACAGTAGTGATGGTGGTGGTACAGTGAACTAGAGTGGCAGCACAACACCACAGTAGTGATGGTGGTGGTACAGTGAACTAGAGTGGCAGCACAACACCACAGTAGTGATGGTGGTGGTACAGTGAACTAGAGTGGCAGCACAACACCACAGTAGTGATGGTGGTGGTACAGTGAACTAGAGTGGCAGCACAACACCACAGTAGTGATGGTGGTGGTACAGTGAACTAGAGTGGCAGCACAACACCACAGTAGTGATGGTACAGTGAACTAGAGTGGCAGCACACCACCACAGTAGTGATGGTGATGGTACAGTGAACTAGAGTGGCAGCACAACACCACAGTAGTGATGGTACAGTGAACTAGAGTGGCAGCACAACACCACAGTAGTGATGGTGATGGTACAGTGAACTAGAGTGGCAGCACAACACCACAGTAGTGATGGTGGTGGTACAGTGAACTAGAGTGGCAGCACAACACCACAGTAGTGATGGTACAGTGAACTAGAGTGGCAGCACAACACCACAGTAGTGATGGTACAGTGAACTAGAGTGGCAGCACAACACCACAGTAGTGATGTGGTGGTACAGTGAACTAGAGTGGCAGCACAACACCACAGTAGTGATGGTGATGGTACAGTGAACTAGAGTGGCAGCACAACACCACAGTAGTGATGGTGGTGGTACAGTGAACTAGAGTGGCAGCACAACACCACAGTAGTGATGGTGGTGGTACAGTGAACTAGAGTGGCAGCACAACACCACAGTAGTGATGGTGGTGGTACAGTGAACTAGAGTGGCAGCACAACACCACAGTAGTGTGGTACAGTGAACTAGAGTGGCAGCACAACACCACAGTAGTGATGGTACAGTGAACTAGAGTGGCAGCACAACACCACAGTAGTGATGGTGGTGGTACAGTGAACTAGAGTGGCAGCACAACACCACAGTAGTGATGGTGGTGGTACAGTGAACTAGAGTGGCAGCACAACACCACAGTAGTGATGGTGGTGGTACAGTGAACTAGAGTGGCAGCACAACACCACAGTAGTGATGGTACAGTGAACTAGAGTGGCAGCACAACACCACAGTAGTGATGGTACAGTGAACTAGAGTGGCAGCACAACACCACAGTAGTGATGGTGGTGGTACAGTGAACTAGAGTGGCAGCACAACACCACAGTAGTGATGGTACAGTGAACTAGAGTGGCAGCACAACACCACAGTAGTGATGGTGGTGGTACAGTGAACTAGAGTGGCAGCACAACACACACATAGTGATGGTACAGTGAACTAGAGTGGCAGCACAACACCACAGTAGTGATGGTGGTGGTACAGTGAACTAGAGTGGCAGCACAACACCACAGTAGTGATGGTGGTGGTACAGTGAACTAGAGTGGCAGCACAACACCACAGTAGTGATGGTGGTGGTACAGTGAACTAGAGTGGCAGCACAACCACAGTAGTGATGGTACAGTGAACTAGAGTGGCAGCACAACACCACAGTAGTGATGGTGGTGGTACAGTGAACTAGAGTGGCAGCACACACCACAGTAGTGATGGTGGTGGTACAGTGAACTAGAGTGGCAGCACAACACCACAGTAGTGATGGTGGTGGTACAGTGAACTAGAGTGGCAGCACAACACCACAGTAGTGATGATGGTGGTACAGTGAACTAGAGTGGCAGCACAACACCACAGTAGTGATGGTGGTAGTACAGTGAACTAGAGTGGCAGCACAACACCACAGTAGTGATGGTACAGTGAACTAGAGTGCCAGCACACCACCACAGTAGTGATGGTGATGGTACAGTGAACTAGAGTGGCAGCACAACACCACAGTAGTGATGGTACAGTGAACTACAGTGCCAGCACAACACCACAGTAGTGATGGTGATGGTACAGTGAACTAGAGTGGCAGCACAACACCACAGTAGTGATGGTACAGTGAACTAGAGTGCCAGCACACCACCACAGAAGTGATGGTAATGGTACAGTGAACTAGAACAGCAACACAACACCACAGTAGTGATGGTGGTGGTACAGTGAACCTGAGTGGCAGCACAACACCACAGTAGTGATGGTACAGTGAACTAGAGTGGTAGCACAACACCACAGTAGTGATAGTGATGGTACAGTGAACTAGAACAGCAACACAACACCACAGTAGTGATGGTGGTGGTACAGTGAACTAGAGTGGCAGCACAACACCACAGTAGTGATGGTGATGGTACAGTGAACTAGAGTGCCAGCACACCACCACAGTAGTGACGGTATGGTACAGTGAACTAGAGTGCCAGCACACCACCACAGTAGTGATGGTGATGGTACAGTGAACTAGAGTGGCAGCACAACACCACAGTAGTGATGGTACAGTGAACTAGAGTGGCAGCACAACACCACAGTAGTGATGGTGGTGGTACAGTGAACTAGAGTGCCAGCACAACACCACAGTAGTGATGGTGATGGTACAGTGAACTAGAGTGCCAGCACACCACCACAGTAGTGACGGTAGTGGTACAGTGAACTAGAGTGCCAGCACACCACCACAGTAGTGATGTTGATGGTACAGTGAACTAGAGTGGCAGCACAACACCACAGTAGTGATGGTACAGTGAAATAGAGTGGCAGCACAACACCACAGTAGTGATGGTACAGTGAACTAGAGTGGCAGCACAACACCACAGTAGTGATGGTACAGTGAACTAGAGTGGCAGCACAACACCACAGTAGTGATGGTGTGTGGTACAGTGAACTAGAGTGGCAGCACAACACCACAGTAGTGATGGTACAGTGAAATAGAGTGGCAGCACAACACCACAGTAGTGATGGTGATGGTACAGTGAACTAGAGTGGCAGCACAACACCACAGTAGTGATGGTGGTGGTACAGTGAACTAGAGTGCAGCACAACACCACAGTAGTGATGGTACAGTGAACTAGAGTGGCAGCACAACACCACAGTAGTGATGGTGGTGGTACAGTGAACTAGAGTGGCAGCACAACACCACAGTAGTGATGGTACAGTGAACTAGAGTGGCAGCACAATACCACAGTAGTGATAGTGATGGTACAGTGAACTAGAATGGCAGCATAACACCACAGTAGTGATGGTACAGTGAACTAGAGTGGCAGCACAACACCACAGTAGTGATGGTACAGTGAACTAGAGTGCAGCACAACACCACAGTAGTGATGGTGATGGTACAGTGAACTAGAGTGGCAGCACAACACCACAGTAGTGATGGTGGTGGTACAGTGAACTATAGTGCCAGCACACCACCACAGTAGTGATGGTGATGGTACAGTGAACTAGAGTGGCAGCACAACACCACAGTAGTGATGGTACAGTGAACTAGAGTGGCAGCACAACACCACAGTAGTGATGGTGATGGTACAGTGAACTAGAGTGGCAGCATAACACCACAGTAGTGATAGTGGTGGTACAGTGAACTAGAGTGGCAGCACAACACCACAGTAGTGATAGTGGTGGTACAGTGAACTAGAGTGGCAGCACAACACCACAGTCCACCACAGTCACCTCCGTAATGTCACTGTGGTTGACTGCTGCCCTCACCACATCCAGGCCGCTCACCACATCACCGAAGACATCTGACCACTGGCCCCACCCCTGGAGGTCCCTGGTGGTGATGGTGAACTGGGCACACCAGGGACTCCCCGGCCCATACCTG
>WNGS01078632.1:0-11347 GCA_020271785.1 Procambarus virginalis | reverse complement strand
GACACAGAATTGCACTTTCCACTCTCTCATTATTCTGCCCTTTCATTCTCCGCCGCACACGTAATGTACGTTTACAGGAGAGTGAAGGAGGAGGGCCCACTGGGAAGGTGTCAAGGAAAACCCGCACAAAGACGCCGCCAGAGTAGCAGGCGCCGGCCCCGTCAACGAGAGGAGCAGCAGTGTCATCGCCGGCTGCATTCTCTCTATGGTGTGGGTGCCAGAAGCCACGGAGCGACCGGGGACAAGGAAGAAAGATGTCGGTGACGGGTGTCACGAGCCCCAACAGATGACCAATGCAGTATACGGCGCTAGGACTGACCTGCGCCGGTCGGACTGACTGACATGTCACGCCACACAGTGGGTGTTGAACTCCCTCTGTTTATCCGCTTTCTCCTTTCCCCGGCAATTGGGTGCAGCTACCAAGGCTACCCCAAAACAGTCCCAAACCTTCGAAAACAAAAGAAGCAAACAAAGAACGAAGGCACAAAAACTCCGTCGCACCCGAGACCAAAAGTCATGCAGAACCCCAAGAAGAGGGGGACATGACTGAGAAGGCCCGTCCTGGAAAAAGGTGCGAAGACTGTAGAAAAACACCCACCGACAGGACGGAAACAACGGGCACGCTGGACAAGGAAAACCGAGCCCAGGGAGGGACCGATGCCCACAAAGCACGTGCGGAGCGGGGGGACGGAAAAACCCCACACCACAAAACCGCAAGCCTGGCCCAGAGGGGTAGAAAGACCCCGGCGGGGACCAACGGGGCCGAAGGCCCCTTACGTTAGCACCACCCCAGCCCCGGGAACCCACCCTGCAGGCCCCGGGGCCGAGCTGTCCCCTCAAAGCCCCAGCGTCAAGAAAACCCGGGGCAGCCGTGAAAAACACCAAGGAAGGGAGCCCACTAGGCTCCGGAACTTGAACGGAAACCGGAGGAAAAAGCGAGGGGCGAGACGAAGACCCCAAGCTCATCCCCAACCAGCACAATGAGGCAAGGACAAAACAGAATCCAAGGAACCTGGAAAACCAGGCCCAGCACAGCAAGACCGACAAGGAAGGAGGGCCCCAAAAGGAGCACGGAAGGGCCGAACATAATGCCACAACCAACCCCGACACACAGCTGCAGTACCAAAACCGCAGCAAAACGTCCCCACACTCCCCGAGGGAGCGACAGAGAAGATAGATAAATCGTACACGAGCGGCACACAAGGGGACACAGGCGGAAACCGAGCACCCAACCGAGCCACAGGGACAGTAGGAGAAACGTGTGCAGTGTAACAGGCAACCGAAGGAACACATTGGGCAGCCCAACATGGGCTGATCCCATACACAGCCCCAAGAGCAGAGACGAGAGCGCCCATGAAGCACAGAAACCGCTCAACAGGCAAACGACAGGGGAGAGGCGGAACTAAAGAGCCAGAACCCAACCCCGCAAGCACACAACACCCTCGACACAGGAAACGTACCACCACACAGGCACCCCCACCGTTGCACCGTGGAACAAGGTGGAGGCGGGGCCCCGAACTCAAGCCAGGTGAGACAAGCATAGGAGAGGGGCAGGAGTACAGGCAGGGGTCGCCTCGAAAGGGCCAAGAGGCCACCCGCAGACACCCGTGAACCGAGGAAGGAATCAGGTGGAGAGAACAAGAGCAGCCCAATATGGGCTAATAGCCCAGCAGCAGGCACCTCGGGCGATACGGACCACTGTCACAAGTACGTACGTACACCCATGCCTACGCCCAAAAACAGCGTCAGGACGAAGGAAACGCCAAACCGCACCAACTCACCTGCAGAACTGTTTTAGTGTCAGAGTGGTTGACAAACGGAATGCATGAGGAAGGGATGAGGTGGAGGCTGACTCCATACACAGAGTCAAGTGTAGAGATGATAGAGCCCAATAGGCTCAGGAATCGGTACACCTGTTGATTGACTGTTGAGAGGCAGGACCAGAGAGCCAGAGCTCAACCCCCGCAAACACAACTAGGAGAGTACAGCAGCACCCCAGACAACCCCCAAGCAACGGGGCACGGATGGGATGAAGAGCGAGAGGCGAAGCCCCCCGAGAAATGGAAGCACAACACATGTGCACACCGCCCGGAACCAAAACAAACTCACGGCGCATGCGCAGGACGCGAAAGAAAAGTAGCCCAACAGGGCGAGAAGTAGCCCAATACTGCTACAAGTAGCCCAATACTGCTACAAGTAGCCCAATACTGCTACAAGTAGCCCAATACTGCTACAAGTAGCCCAATACTGCTACAAGTAGCCCAATACTGCTACAAGTAGCCTAAAACTGCTACAAGTTCCGGGACACGCAGGAGGTAAGCCGCAAAGGCCAACGGCACCGCAGACGAAGAGATGCGGTTAGCCGAAAAACTCCGGAAGACGGAACCGAAGGAACCACAGGGACACGGAACCGAACCCGGGGAGGAGCAGAACCCAAGCCCAAGTCGTACGCAGAGGGGGGAAAGAAAAACCCCACTCCTCGCAACAGTAAGCCCCGCTCAGAAGGACGGAATCCAGGCGGGGCGCAATGGAGCACAAAGCCCCCCAAGGTCGTTCCTCCCCAACCCCAGGAGCCTCTACACTAGGCCCCGGGGCCAAGTCGACCTCCAAAGCCCCGGCCCCACAAGAAAAAGCCAGGGCAGCCGAGAGAGCTGGAAGAGAAGGGGCCCACTGGTCAGACCCCGGAGCATCGGCAGGAGGAACAGACTCGAATGCCTCCGCAGCTACCCCGGACGGGGCAACCCCCGAAACTGCCCAAGTCTCAGAACCTCGAACCCCGCCCTGACCCCAAAGCCTACAGATGCGTAGGGGCCGGAAGCAGGAGGGGGAAAATCAAGGGGCGTGGAAGAACCAAGGCCGAAAACGACCAAAACCCCCAAATGTGTCCCTACACAAGCGGGGCAGCATCAGGGCGTCCGGGGAAGCGACAAACCTGAGCGCGTTGCAACCAACCTACCCTGCAACGCGCGAGCTGCCTGCACCCACGGGAATTCATCAGCAGACTGGGTGACGGGAGTCACGAACAAGCAACAAAGCTCGCAGGACTCAGGGTCGAATGTGTCACTGACCCAAAGGCAGCATGACGGAGGCAAAAACAAGGAGAGTCACCCTGAGACAAAGGGACAGAGCAACCCTCAACTCGCACAAAGCGAGAGGGGACGCATGGGTCTCCACAATCGGACCCGAGAGCCCCGGGGGGTTTTCCAGGGCCCCTAGACTGGGTCTGCTAAGGGCACTGCTAACCGGCGCCCCAAACTACCAAGCAAATTGCTAAAGCTGAACCCACGGGACGTGTCCACTCGCGAGGGCGAAGCAGGGGGTGCCACCACACAAACGAACCTAACATAAGGGGAATGGGGACAAGGCAGACCCCCCTACCAGGCACAAACAAATATAAAAGAAAAACCACACAAGTGGACAACGTACCCAGAGGGAACAGAGCCGGCCGCTGTCATAGGTGAAAACTAGCTACGCAGTGCCCTGCGCCCCACCAGTGCTATAACTACCACTTACCCCAAGGTAACAAGGGAGTAAAACTCCCAAACACTCGGGGCGGCCAAACGCCAAGCAGCGAAAAGCCAACAGAGGTAGACCCGAGGTGACTTGTGGAAGATAACCCCAAGCCCCAAGGGCGGTACTTACAGGGCACTCAGGGAAGGTGACCCTAAGCACATGCAGCCCGAGTACCTGAGAATACTACTCCCAGCTCACACGATCACCGTAAGAGCAGCACTGAAAACAAGTCACAGCACTGAAACAAGACCGGAGCTGGAGCCACACGACCGTGCAAAATCCATCAGCCGAGGAACTGGGGTGTGGATAGCCGGCGCGGGGGTCTGGGGCTCCCCCTTCCCCTCCCGGGGAGGGGGGAGCTGCGCAGACATGCGGCGCGGCTCATGTGACGTCATGCTTGTTAGTTCGTTTTCCTGGGGGAGTTCTGTCCACTCGTTTGTCAATTTTTGTGGTTAACCAGAATAGGGGTTTGTTTTGTGGCGCTTACCTTTCTGGGTGCCTGTCCCGGTCGATGGCAGATATAGAATGCTCCAAATCACATGTGCATTTCTATGGGCCATTGCTCCCCGTGCCTCTCTGAGGGGGCCAGGTTCTGGCTCGTGGTCCCCGGTAGGCCTAGAACTCCACCCACATCGACTGATGCAAAATAGTTAGGGTATCCATATCAGCCATGGATAGCTCCGGGGAGCCGTAGGGGCTCCCCCAGAAAATAGTGAACAGTGATTCGTGGAACAGTGAAGTGGAACGGGTATCACAACACACATATAAGCTGGAAGTGAAGGAAAATCGTGCATAGAATATTATAAATATAGAATACTAGAAATATAGAATAGTGGCAAGAGGCGGCAGCAGCTAGGCTGTGTTTACACAAGCCACGAGGCCTACCCCAGGGCACGTCCCACAGTGATAAAATACGGAAAATATATAGTATAATATGGAAATGTGGATCTAGGAATTAGTAATAAAGTGAGTGAGTACCATTGTGAGCCAGAAATTAGGCAGAAAATTCCTTGTAAGAATACAAGCAAAGAATAAATCAGTGTTATACATCGAGTATCTGGAAACTGGTGATATCAACCTGGGACAACAAGGGGTCAACTGTACCGCACTGGGGACCAGCTTCGCTACCCTATGCTATGTACCTGCCATAAAGTTTGGACAAAATAACATACATAATATTACAAATATACGGTATACATATAATATTATAAATAATAATTATGTAAATATACACATATAATTTTATAAAGAGTTAAAAGGACTGACATCAACAAGTGATCCATACAGTGAAGCACAAATACAATACAATACATCAGACAATGGAGAGGTGTGGCAAGTGTTCGGGAGTATTGGGAAGACGTAATGTAGGCGTCAAGTGTTGCATCTGTAACATAAGATTTCACCTGGGCTGTGCAGAATTATCTCCAGGATGCACAAAAAGGCAAGGAATTTACTGGGTTTGCAAAGATGACAGATTAATGTTGGAGAACATAACTAATCTGATGAAAAACATTCCCGAGTCACAGAGATTATCATTTACAGAAAAGCTACCAGTGATATATGCGGACTGGGAAAAGGTAACATTGGATAACGACCAAAACTCAGGAACAGTTAGTTTAGAGAACCGCAGCAGTAGTGTGGAGGAAGAGGGTATTGTGGTACAAAATAACAGCAATATTACAGAGCCAGGTAATATAAACAATGAGAGCAACAGTGAGACAGAGTGCATAAATGAAGGAATTGGGACGAAAGACGGAGATGGCTCCAATAAAGAGGTAGAAAAGACAGACACAGGTATAAATACCTTGAAAAACGCAAAACCTGAACATATTTGCAAATTCAACGCTAAAGGAATATGCAAATATGAAAAATTAGGAGAAAAATGCAATTTTCTGCATCCTCGAAAATGCAGGAACATGTTGGTGAGGGGTACATGCCGTTTTGGAACAGGGTGTAGATACTTTCACCCTAAATTATGTCAATTTTCAATTAGGGACAAAAAATGCTACAATCTCAGTGTCCGGAATTCCACATGAGAGGGACACAGCGTTATAGACGGGAAGATCAATATGACACTACTGGAAATTTTTTAGAGGAAGGCAGAAACAGAGTAGAAAATATAAGAGAGAGGAACAGTCAGATGGAACCCACTACATGATTACAGAGGAGAAGGGAGATACCCACAAGACTGGAATACAAATTATCAACAAGCACACAGGTACTACACCACACAACACCCGTCCTACTACCAAAACTGGACGAATCACTTCCAAAACAACACACCCTGGACCTGGGTAGAGTGAGGGGAGAACTACCAAAGCCCACCAAAAGTGACACGCAATGTGGGAAATCATTCATATTTGCAAACATACAAGGCTTGAAACCAAAATCAAGAAATAAAGTTAAGTTCATAAATGGCCTCCTAATAGAATCGAACTCAATATTTGGTGCATTTACAGAAACCCACACAAGAGACCACATGAATAGTGAAATCTGGATTCCGAATTATAATCTATATAGATGTGACAGAGTAATTAGGTCAAGTGGAGGAGTAGGTCTGTATATTAAAGAGGAGCTGGCATGCACAGAGCTCCTGAACTCGTCCAATGAGGTGGTAGAGGTACTTGGAATCAAGGTAGAAAATATGAATCTACTTATTATCTTAATATGCAAACTGCCAGATGCAACAGTTGAGGAATTCATTGAACAGATCCACAAAATAGAGAATACCCTTGATAACCTAGCAAACCCAGTACCAGATATCATCTTCCTTGGAGACTTCAATCTACCCAGTTTAAAATGGAGAATAGTAAACAATAACATTATAGCAGGAAGTCAACCTGGAAATAACCAACCACAGGTCAGAGAACTACTGAGATTCTGTGACAAATTCTCACTCAGTCACCAGATTACAGAACCAACTAGGAATGAAAACACGCTGGACCTGATATTCACGAACAATGAGGAGCTAATCAGAGACATTACTGTCTCAGACACTACGTACTCAGACTACAAGCTCATTGAACAACAAGCGAGAAGGGATATTCAATAAATTCAATTTTAATAATAAGAGGATAGACTGGGAGAAAATAAACTGGGAACTTACAAACATTCAATGGGAAAATGTTCTAAGAAATAAAAATCCTACACAAGGAATAGAAAAACTGACTTCTGAAGCATATGAAGTCTGTCTGAAACATGTTCCTTTGAGGAAAGCCAGAAAGAAGTCCAATGTAGAAAGAGAACCCAGACAACATTATAAACGGAGGAAGAAATTAACGGAAATGCTTAAGCAGGCATGACTCTCCATACAAAGAAGAAATAATTTAAACAGGGAGATTGAAGAAATCGAACAGAGACTGAAGCATTCCTATCAGATTGAAGAAAGGCAACTAGAACAGAAAGCAATTTAAGAAATAAAAAAAATAAAAAAATATTTCTTCACATATGCTAAATCAAAAGCGAAAACCACTGCCAGTATTGGACCTATTCGTATTAGTGAAGGTTCATACACTGAGGATGACAAAGAAATTAGTGAAATCTTAAAAAAGCAGTATGAGGACATGTTAGCACTCCAATACTCAGCATGAAAGTGGAAGATTAGGACAATTTCTTTATGAATGAAACTCAAACACCTGTAAATATAACTGATATCAACACGAGCGTGGCAGATTTTGAAAGAGAAATTGACAATATGCCCATGCACTCAGCCCCAGGTCCAGACTCATGGAATTCAATATTTACAAAGAAATGCAAAGTGCCAGTAGCACAGGCACTCAGTATAGTGTGGAGGAAGAGCTTGGACACGGGGGAGATACCAGATGTGCTTAACCACTTAACTGCGCCAACCGAGTTTTCTCGGTCGGCGGGAAACTGCGCCAACCGAGAACTCTTTTTGATTTTTCGTAACCAATTCTAAATGTGTATGAGCTTGGTTGTGTACGAAATGGACTCTTAGGACCTCCAGTGAGAGGCAGCCATCTTGGAAAAAAATCCCAGAATGCCCTGGGGCTGCTGGCTGGGTTAGTACTGAATGAGCAACCATGGGTGGCGCACGCGCCTCTGGCTCCCAAACACCTGTCCGACGCGGTGTTGAAGATAATGCTCTGTCAGTGAAATTCAAACCTTATTGTTTGAAGAACATAAGGGTCATAATGTTGGGGAAGCCAGGCGCAATAAGGACCTAACACAAAGGTCGGATGCAAGTGATACAGCACCTAATGAGTACGATACAGGGAGCGTATCCAGTTGAAGCTCTAAGCGTCATCTTTGCAATTCTATGCTATTTATTTAGATGATACTTAGATGAATCATTTTTTGCGTTCAGTGATGATGCATCTGATACAAATGGCATAGATGAACAGTGTTAGCGGCTTCCATTTTGGTGTTTTCCATAGATATTTTCAAGAATGCCTGAATCTCTTCTCAACTGACGGACACTCTTGAGTCTAGTTGAATCTCTTCCTGACTGATGGACACTCTTGAGGCTAGCTGAATCTCTTCCTGACTGATGGACACTCTTTACGTATGCTGAATCTCTTTCTGTGTGAGACCATACAAAGCGATCTTTTCAAGACTATCTTACAAATTGATCTTTTCCTATAATCTTTTCAATACTACCTTATGCTTTACAAGCTTGGTTACATACAACCTACAAGTACTAAAGCCAAGGGTGTATGTGAGTGCGTTATTTGCAAGCACACAGAATGAAGAAACAAGCAGCGAAAATTTATCTGTACCTGGTGCACTGAGCGAAGTCGCGCTGTGTACCATGGGTTACTTCGTTGATTATTACTCAATTCCGAAGTACTGAGTGTGTAATACAGTGTGTTACTGTGAAAATAGTGTGTGAAACTGTACATATTGTAATTTTAGTGAATTTTTAACAGGTAATATTGCGACAATAAACATTTATTGTGGACACACTACTGACACATGTATCACAGTTCCATGGAACATTATAATATGCATACAGTAGAACGTTCATGAAGGACACAAATATGCATCATATACGATAAAAAAACAAATAAAACCGCATTGGAAATACATAAAACAAATAATTGAAAATATATTTGTTGCAACACCCGGTGCTTGAATGGCCCGCTCGACCGTGTCTGGGCGAGTCACGCACGGGCGACCAGGCCCTGATGACGTCACAGCGCACTTTGTCCACGTCCCAACAGCCAAAGTAAGTGGAATTTGGTATTTATTTTTACATAGACATGTTCAGGGAAGGGAATTTATCATTTTACGAAGAAAAAAGAATTTTTTGGGAACACTTCATTTCATGTGCACGGGGGAATTTCTCAATAAACTCCGCGCAGCACAGTGGTTAAAGCAGCAGACATTGCCCCTCTACACAAGGGTGGTAGTAAAGCATTGGCAAAGAATTATAGACCAGTTGCACTAATGTCTCACATAATAAAATTATTTGAGAGAGTGAACAGGAGTCAGGTCACTAGATTCATGGAAACCAATGACCTCCACAATCCAGGCCAACATGGATTTAAAGCAGGAAGATCATGCCTCTCACAGCTACTTGACCACAATGACAAAGTCACTGAAGCATTAGAGGAAAAACATAATGCAGATGTCGTATACACAGATTTTGCAAAGGCATTCGACAAATGTGACCATGGAGTGATTGCACACAAAATGAGGTCAATGGGTATAACTGGTAAAGTAGGACGCTGGATACTCAATTTCCTGTCGAACAGAACACAAAGAGTAACAGTCAATCAAGTAAAATCGAGTCCGAGCGCAGTTAAAAGCTCTGTACCTCAAGGTACAGTCCTTGCACCACTGCTGTTCCTTATTCTCATATCAGATATAGACAAAAACGCAAGTCACAGCTTCGTGTCATCCATTGCAGATGATACAAAAATCAGCATGAATATTACCTCTGCTGAAGACATTGATAAACTACAAACAGATATTAACAAAGTTTTCGATTGGGCAGCAGAAAATAACATGATGTTTAACGGTGATAAATTCCAGGTACAGGTACTCAGATACAGCAAAAATGAGGATCTTAAACATAATACAGGGTACAAAACACAATCGAATCTGCCCATAGTAGGAAAACAGCATGTCAAGGATTTGGGAATAATGATGTCCGACGACCTAACGTTTAGGGAGCATAAGCAAGTATTGCGTCAGCCAGAAAAATGATAGGATGGATTACGAGAACCTTCAAGTCCAGAGATCCCATCACAATGGTTGTACTCTTCAAATCACTTGTGTTGTCCCGTCTTGAGTACTGCTCAGTACTCACTTCCCCCTTTCAGAGCAGGAGAGATTGCTGAAATAGAGGGAATACAGAGAACATATACGACACGCATAGACGAGATAAAGCACCTAAATTATTGGGATCCTCTCAAAGCTCTCCAAATGTACTCACTAGAAAGGAGACGAGAGAGATACCAAATAATATACACATGGAAAATACTGGAGGGACAGGTCCCAAATCTGCACAGTAAAATAACAACGTATTGGAGTGAACGACATGGAAGAAAATGCAGAATAAAACCAGTGAAGAGCAGAGGTGCCATGGGCACAATCAGAGAACACTGTATGAACATCAGAGGTCTGTGGTTGTTCAACGTCCTACCAGCGAGCATCAGAAATATTACAGGAACAACCGTGGACATCTTCAAGAGGAAACTAGATTTGTTTCCTTCAAGGAGTGCCGGACCAACCGGGCTGTGGTGGGTATGTGGGCCTGCGGGCCGCTTCAAGCAACAGCCTGGTGGACAAACTCTCACAAGTCAAGTCTGGCCTCGGGCCAGGCTTGGGGAGTAGAAGAACTCCCAGAACCCCATCAACCAGGTATCAACCAGGTACCAGCCCCCTGTTGACCAGATATCTCCTTGCCCACAACACCGGCGTATATGGCACTGTGAATTTACACTGGCATTTCCAGGAAGGAAATGCCAGTGTTCAGTATAGGTATATCCGTGGGCAAGTGCCAGCTGCGCAAGTGTGACAATATGCTGTCAGTGTGGTGGAAGGACAGACACGAGGTGAATATGCTGACAACGATTCACACCGGTGCCATGTTGGACAGTGGGAAGGTCCATTTTCAGATGCGCAACCCCATGTATAAGCTGGACTGTGTCATAGACTATAATGTGAACATGCGCCTCGTCGATAAATGTGACATGATGCTTGGTGTGGAGTGTGTGCACAGGTCTGTGCAGTGGACGAAAAAGTTCTTCTTCCACCTCATGAATGTTGCAGTGCTCAACTGCTTCAATATGTACTTAGTGAAGTCCGGCAGGAAACCGTCTGCTTGATACCTGCTTGATGGGGTTCTAGGAGTTCTTCTACTCCCCAAGCCTGGCCCGAGGCCAGGCTCGACTTGTGAAAGTTTGGTCCACCAGGCTGTTGCTTGGAGCGGCCCGCAGGCTCACATACCCACCACAGCCCAGCTAATCCGGAAGTTCTCTTAGAAAACAGTCCAGTTTTCTCTTGAAGATATCCACGGTTGTTCCGGCAATATTTCTTATAGTCGCTGGGAGGACGTTGAACAACTGAGGACCTCTAATGTTTATACAGTGTTCTCTGATTGTGCCTATGGCACCTCTGCTCTTCACTGTCTATATGTACCTTCAGTGCCAGTGTTGTGTCACAGCTGCTAGTAAAGTATGGCAGGGAGGGGTCCACAGTACCGCGCAGGGTGCAAGCAACAATGCCATACGCACCTCCAGACAGATTGCGGGGTAATGAGAACTTCGAGGTACACATGCTGGAGTATATGCCAGGCACAGCATCACAGGAGAAGGGTAAAGTGTGTGCGTAGTATGCAGGAACACTACACGCAGATCACAAAAGC
>WNGS01078617.1:0-11417 GCA_020271785.1 Procambarus virginalis | reverse complement strand
CATTAGAGGAATAATCCTGGATAAGATTTTTGTTTCGAAGAACTCCATATACAAATGCTCAAAACTGGGAAAAGGGGATGCCAATAGCCATTCCAAATGTTTTTTTGAAAATTTTTCCATTGAAACTGAAATAATTGTCTTTTCAGTAGAACACAGTAGTATACAGCGTGAGGTGTCTTCTGCTTAGCAGTTTACATGCACTAAGTGTGTATTTTAGTCTGGACGATGTTCAGGAGTAAAGTACACTTGTTAAATGGTCAGTAAACTTTTGAAGTGATCTTAATAATCCACCAGAGATAAGAAGACCTACCAATAGGAACACCCGCGCTGGATCTAGTAGAATTTATTAAGTTTTCTTCATTCTAAGGAACATATAAATAAACGTGGATGCAGACATCCACGTTTATTTATATAAACATATTTTCTGCGTTGATGCAGAATATCCAAAACAGGACATGTTGTGTTTGGCACCTGTCCTGTGTTTGGTCATAACTACCATTCATTTAAACCGACTAATTGGTCTTTGCTTATCGAAACCTCTCATCTAGGAAATGTACATGACTCATGATTGAGGCTCCCACGTCATGACAACTGCATTCTCGGCAGCACCAGTGATACACCGACCCACCAGCATGTATCAGGGTCTGGGGGGGGACGAGTGCTCTGAGTACAGTCGACCCCAGAAGGTTGCACCATGGTGGCCGATCACCCTTAAGGGAAGGGAGGGGGCAATGGTTCCGACTCCGACTCACCTATGAGAGTCTTTGCTTTGTTGTTTCTCTTGGTTCAGATTGTGAATTTTATCTATTTGAGCTCAATCCTGTAAATGTACATAACTAATATTTATTTCTAATCATTATATTTCCTCGCTGGATTATGTTGGTGCAGAGAGCGGCGGGTCCGCGGAGGGCAGTGCGTGGGTGAGAGAGGTGGTGAGGTTAACAGTGGCCACAAGAGCCACCTACGTGTCTGTGTTAGGGCTCCAGCAGCTCCGAGGCCTTGCAACCCCCATCTCAGGGAGGGGCAATGGGAACTCTTCCAACCATCACCCACCTGCCCGTCTGCCTCCGAATACCACAAATGGTGTTGTGGCACTGCGGCTGGTTACTCAAGCAGATCACCTCTTGTTTTCACAGGTAGGCTACAGTATAACCAGGACTACTTTCAGTATTGATCTGGAAATATGCCAAATTTACAAACAAAATTAATTACAGTACAAAATAAAAGTCAATTGCAAAGCCCATAATTTTAAAGAAAGGTTTTGAATTCAACAATGGTTAATACGGGGTTTAATCATATCTCTGCATATAAAAGTGCATTCAGCCCTTTTCTTACTCTCTTGCACGTAAGCTTTACAGATGCTTCTTACAGATCTTTCAAGGCAAGGAGTTTGATTCAGTGGCTGGTTTTGTGTGGGGTGGAGATGCCAGCTTCTTGAACTTCCTTCACTTTCCTCTTCACAACAAGGTGAGTCATCGTAAGTGTTAAAGAATAAACAGATATATTAGTTTGTAAAAGACCCCATGTTCATCTTGTGGGCAGTGGTGGATTGAGTAGTCACAGAAGGAGTTTATGGAGAGAACGCCAATTTTACTTGAGGAGAAGAGTTAACATTTTACTTGAATTAGTTACGTTTATAAATATTTGACTTAATGTACCCCCATGTCCGTTCAGCGGGAAGCGGTGGACTGGTCATAATAGACACACACGTGGACACAAAAGAACCTGGACATTGACGTAATACCTGTAATCAGTCTCATGAAGCCTGTGTTAACTGGATAACTTCAGCTGCATATGCACAGTTAACTGGCAGACGAGGTACCTTCAGAATCGGGCTCACCATAGCCCGAGCTACTTGGAATTTTTTGTTCCAAGTAGCGAATCTTTAACAACAACAACAACAACTTCAGATTCACAGATAATTCTTAGTGGGTAAACGCGTGCAAACATTAACTGTAGATTACATAGCACAACATTTAGAGTCACATCTAGTCAGAGTGACTCAGTATGGCTGGTGTGATTTTAAAAGAAATCATTCATGTTTATCCAATGTTTGTATATATTTTATAACATTTACAATATGTTCGAGGAAAGCAAGGCGGTAGATATATATCTAGATATCCAGAAAGCATTTATTAAAGTTCCTCGTCGAAGAGTAGACTATGGTGAATTAAGGTGGTTGTTCAACTGGTTATCTGGACGTAAACAACGAATGTTGTTGGTTACGTCAAGAAGCGCGAGGTTGGATAGACGGTACAAGTGGAGTACCGCAAGGGTCGGTCTTGGCACATATTTTCATGCTTGGTTTACATAGACAACATCGGTAATGGCTTTTGTTGCTCAATATAAATTTCAGCCGATGACACTAAACTGGGAAAAAAATTGACATCACCAGGAGAGCGACAGAGATTACAAGCTGACCTCAACATCTAGTATATTTGTCTAACAGTCTAGCTTGATGAATATTAATGCTGATAAAATTAAAGCAAAAAATATTGGAAACAAAAGTAAAGACAAGGTACTGAATGAACAAGACAGTTGATGAACGTCACTGAAGAGACCTGGAAGAGGCTGATGGTCTGAAGGCAAGCAAGCAGTACACTCACGCGGTAAAAAAAAATACAATATCATATTAGGTAACATTAAGTTATCCTTCCAGTTGGCATCTGAGAAAACCATACTTGCTGTACAGTTCACCAGTACGTCTCATACTGGATTATTGTATACAGTTTACGTCACCGATCTTGTGAAAGAATATTGACAAATTCGGTGTTCAGCGTCGAGTAGCCAAAACGATGACAAGACTGAGAAATAAGTTACATGTAGTTGTTATGGGTGCCAGGAATAATAAGCAGGTGGTAATAATAATTATAATAATAACTGGTGAGCTATCAGTAACCCAACCAGTACTCCGTGTATTAGGACTGACTCTATACATGCACTGTAAATGCTAACAATTCCTCCAGCTGATGTGGACTGGGCCCCAGGGATAAGCTATCCCAATGTTATCTGTAAGGGAGTACGATAATCCACTATCTACTTTTTTCTTTCTTATTTTTAAACAACACATATATGCAATATAAAAAGAAAGGTAGAGAAGCACCAGAACAGACGAAACAGAGAACACATACAGAAAACAGTACATTTGAGTAAACAGAACCTGACATAACAGTACACAAAATAACAAAACAAAACTAAAACAGAGGAAAACACAAAATTTTCACTGAAATAACTCACACGAACAGCACACGGACGGGAAGGCAAATGGCCTCGATAATCGCAAATAAGCACAAAAATACGAAAATGTTACATCACATCACGGTGACATTACAACAGAACATAACACAAATAAATGAGAGTAAAATGAAAGGAGCAGGAAAGTACCTCCTACTTTCACTACCACAGGAACCCCCGCACGCACGCACGCACGCACGCGCGCGCGCGCACACACACACACACACACACGCACACATTTGTCTAACAGTACACTCACACTAACAGTACATGCGATGTGGTGGAGGCTGACTCCATACACAGTTTCAAGTGTAGATATGATAGAGCCCAGTAGGCTCAGGAAACTGTACACCTGTTGATTGACGGTTGAGAGGCGGGACCAAAGAGCAGAGCTCAACCCCCGCAAGCACAACTAGGTGAGTACAACTAAGTGAGTACACACAGGGAGAGAGGAGCAAACCAGGAAATCACAGCCCCCAACACAACAGTCCCAGAGACAAGAGGGGAACCCAAAACCAGCATCCCAGCAACACCAGAGGGGAGGGCAACACACCACCCCCTCTGCATAGAAACCCTCCCTTCCCCTCACCCTCCTCCCCCCCCCCCCATTCTGACCCGACACCCCATTCCCATCATGTCCCCCCCCTCCCACCTTTCCCCCCCGTCCCCCTCCCACTTCATCCCACCCTCCCTATCCCTCCTCCCCCCTCACCCCGTATCCTCCATGTCCCCCCTATCTCCTTAACCCACACCCTACTTGTCCCCCCTTCCCTTAAACCCCCACCCCCACCCCCCACCAAAATCCTCTGAGACCCTGCAAACCACCTCACAGATCCTCTCACCCACGGAACAGCTTCCCACACCATTAGAATACTCGCCAAGAAAGGGATATGAAAATGAACAGAAGAAAGTGAGCTTCAAGGCGATGTACACTAACATAGATGGGATTACAAATAAAACTAGTGAACTTGGAGAATGGGCACTAGAAGAAAACCCAGACATAATAGCACTCACAGAAACAAAGCTAACGAAAATCATAACAAATGCAGTGTTTCCACAGGGCTACTATGTAGTGAGGAAGAGAGAGAGGAGGAGGTGGTGTAGCTTTGCTACTAAGAGAAGGTTGGAGTTTCGATGAGATGGTAATTCAGAACTGTGAAGGTTTCAGTGACTACATATCAGGCACCATAGCAACTGGAGGACAGAAAATTATAATAGTAGTCATATATAACCCCCCACCGAATGACAGAAGACCCAGACAGGAATATGATAGAAACAACATGGCCACCATCAATATAATAGAGAGAGCAGCTTCTGTGGCTAGCAGGAACGGATCCAGACTTCTAATCATGGGAGACTTCAACCATGGGAAGATAGATTGGGGGAACAGAGACCCACATGGAGGCCCAGACACATGGAGAGCTAAGCTGCTGGATGTGGCAACAAGAAACTTTCTAAGTCAACACGTCAAGGGACCGACAAAAATGAGAGGAGGGGATGAACCAGCCTTGCTTGATCTGATATTTACCCTAAATGAGTCGGATATAAGGGAAGTTAAGTTGGAAGCCCCCTTGGGAATGAGTGATCATAGTGTATTGAGCTTTGAGTACCTGGTTGAGCTAGGAATTATCACCCCCAAAAAAGAACTGGGAACCAAAGGGCTGGCGTACCGAAAGGGAAACTATGAGGAGATGAATAAATTCCTATGGGATATACATTGGGACACAGAACTCGGAACCAAGTCCGTACAAGACATGATGGACTATGTCACCCAAAAATGTCAGGAGGCTGTAAGCAGGTTTGTCCCAGCCCGACAGGAAAAAACAGAGAAGCAAAGGAAGAATCCGTGGTTTAATAGGGAATGTATGAAAGCAAAGGAGCTGAACAAAAGGGCATGGAGGAACTTCCGTAATAACAGAACACCAGAAAGTAGAGAGAGATACCAGAGAACCAGGAACGAGTATGTCAGTGTGAGAAGAGCAGCTGAGAAAAGGTATGAAAATGATATAGCTAATAAAGCCAAGACTGAACCAAAGCTACTACACAGTCACATCAGGAGGAAGACAACAGTGAAGGAACAGGTGATGAAACTTAGGGTGGGCGAGGACAGGTACACAGAGAATGACAAAGAGGTGTGTGAAGAACTCAACAAAAGGTTCCAGGACGTCTTTACAATAGAACAGGGAGATATTACGGCACTGGGAGAGGTGGCAGCAAACCAGGTGACCTTGGATAGGTCAAAAAGCACCTATTGGAGCTGGATGTGAGAAAAGCTGTTGGGCCGGATGGAATCTTGCCATGGGTATTGAAAGAGTGTGCAGGAGCACTTTGCTTACCACTCTCCATAGTGTATAGTAAGTCACTGGAAACGGGGGACCTACCAGAAATATGGAAGACTGCTAATGTAGTACCAATATACAAAAAGGGTGACAGACAAGAGGCACTGAACTACAGGCCAGTGTCCTTAACTTGTATACCATGCAAGGTGATGGAGAAGATTGTGAGAAAAAACCTAGTAACACATCTGGAGAGAAGAGACTTCGTGACAACCCATCAACATGGGTTCAGGGAGGGTAAATCTTGCCTTACAGGCTTGATAGAATTCTACGATCAGGTGACAAAAATTAAGCAAGAAAGAGAAGGGTGGGCGGACTGCATTTTTTGGACTGTCGGAAAGCCTTTGACACAGTACCCCATAAAAGGTTGATGCATAAGCTGGAGAAACAGGCAGGAGTAACAGGTAGGGCGCTCCAGTGGATAAGGGAGTACCTAAGCAATAGGAAGCAGAGAGTTACAGTGAGGGGTGAGACCTCAGACTGGCGTGAAGTCACCAGTGGAGTCCCACAGGGCTCTGTACTTGGACCTATCCTGTTTCTGATATACGTAAATGATCTCCCAGAGGGTATAGACTCATTCCTCTCAATGTTTGCTGACGACGCCAAAATTATGAGAAGGATTAAGACAG
The DNA here is from genome assembly GCA_020271785.1 of Procambarus virginalis. Lineage (NCBI taxonomy): Eukaryota > Metazoa > Arthropoda > Malacostraca > Decapoda > Cambaridae > Procambarus > Procambarus virginalis. The sequence goes on along the minus strand of WNGS01078617.1, from coordinate 5,218 downwards.
AGGAGGACAGCTTGAGACTTCAAGAAGACCTGGACAAGCTGCAGGAATGGTCGAACAAATGGCTGTTAGAGTTTAACCCAAGCAAATGTAATGTAATGAAGATAGGGGTAGGAAGCAGGAGACCAGATACAAGGTATCATTTGGGAGATGAAATACTTCAAGAGTCAGAGAGAGAGAAAGACCTGGGGGTTGATATCACGCCAGACCTGTCCCCTGAAGCTCATATCAAGAGGATAACATCAGCAGCATATGCCAGGTTGGCTAACATAAGAACGGCCTTTAGAAACTTGTGTAAGGAATCTTTCAGAACATTATATACCACATATGTCAGACCAATCCTGGAGTATGCGGCTCCAGCATGGAGTCCCTATCTAGTCAAGCATAAGACTAAACTGGAAAAGGTTCAAAGGTTTGCCACCAGACTAGTACCCGAGCTGAGAGGTATGAGCTACGAGGAGCGACTGCAGGAATTAAACCTCACTTCGTTGGAAGACAGAAGAGTTAGGGGGGACATGATCACCACATTCAAGATTCTCAGGGGAATCGACAGGGTTGATAAAGACAGGCTGTTTAACACAAGGGGCACACGCACTAGGGGACACAGGTGGAAACTGAGTGCCCAAATGAGCCACAGAGATATTAGAAAGAACTTTTTTAGTGTCAGAGTGGTTGACAAATGGAATGCATTAGGAAGCGATGTGGTGGAGGCTGACTCCATACACAGTTTCAAGTGTAGATATGATAGAGCCCATTAGGCTCAGGAAACTGTACACCTGTTGATTGACGGTTGAGAGGCGGGACCAAAGAGCCAGAGCTCAACCCCCGCAAGCACAACTAGGTGAGTACAACTAGGTGAGTACACACACACACACACACACACACACACACACACACACACACACACACACACAGGGGCCAGGTAGCCTGGTGGATAGCGTGCAGGATTCGTAATTCTGTGGCGCGGGTTCGATTCCCGCACCCGGCAGAAAGAAATGGGCAAAGTTTCTTTCACCCTGAATGCCCCTGTTACCTAGCAGTAAATAGGTACCTGGGAGTTAGTCAGCTGTCACGGGCTGCTTCCTGGGGTGTGTGTGTGTGTGTGGTGTGAAAAAAAAAAAAAAAAAAAAAAGTAGTTAGTAAACAGTTGATTGACAGTTGAGAGGCGGGCCGAAAGAGCAAAGCTCAACCCCCGTAAAATACAACTAAGTGAATACAACTAAGTGAATACACACACACACACACACACACACACACACACACAACAATGGTGCACAATAAGGACAATAAAAATAACACAAGTACACAACACAAAAACAATACGAACAATACACCAACACCCAAATTTAAACACACAAAACGACTATCAAACCCGAGGTCGTTATGCTACACCAAACAGGAAACAAAACATGTGGATACAAAAACAGCCCAACAAGGGACAGCACCACGTACACAAAATACCACATAACATAGGCAATCACAAAACACTAATAAATTTAGACCCGAAACCCAAACAACACACTACCATTACACACCACCATAAAAAATAAAAACCAAGATCACACACATCATGTGGAGACGCAGCCCCAGGGAACTGCCATAGCGCGGAAGTAGTCACCTATCAACATTAAGCGACCCATGATCCACCGTCCAAGGATCGAACAGTGGAATCGGACCTATACTTCCACTGGGTCCACGGAAGTGAAGACTTGGATGCGAATAGCACGGAGGGCAGGAAGGACATGGAGACACACAGGATCAAGGCAACAGCCCCCTTCTTTAGCACCAAAACTAGATCGTTCTGTTCACGACCCCAGGACCAGGGGCAAAATCCCCACTTCTGACCTATCGACGCAGGGGGGCACAGGAAACCATTCCATCCTGCACCATATCTCTCAGGACCTCCACAGCAGCAGCGTCCACAGAATCAACCGGAACTGCACGAACAGGGTTCCTTAACCTGTCATCGCCATTCAATCGTTTCCGTCCGTAGGAACCAGGTCATCCTGAGCATGACGAGTCCAGAGGCGACAAGGAGAACTGCACGTAAACCGAAGACGATGTAGCCTCACTCGTCCCAGGAGCCGAGGGTTAAGCCTCCATAGGAACAGTTGCCACAGGAGGCCAGCAGGCACACTCAGGAGCACACACCACAGCAGACAAGGACGCCTTCCTTGTCCTTCCGGTTAGCTGGGACCACTTTCACAGGAGATGCCTCAGCGTGGACCTCCACTGGAACAGATTTCACCACACAGGCCAGGAGACGGATCAACCACCCCACACCCGACCCGTCGCCAGATCTCTGGGATCAAAGGCCCCACCGCTCGGCGCTAGCCGGCAGAGTACCGACACAACAAGCCGGAATCGCTGCAGGCTGTCAAGCACCTTTAGGAACATCAACTACACCTGCCCTCAGAAGGTTCCTGAGTCCGAAAGAGATTGGAAATCATCCTTCTGAAGATTTGTTCACCGTCTAGAAGCTCCCCACGTCGCAAGCTGCTGCCAAATGACCATGCTGACCACTACTCTCCAGGGACTTCGTCAGCTTAAGGGAGCCATCATGCATCACTGTTGATGGTTTGGATTCCAACCATCAACAGATGAACTATTAACCTGAAACCACAACATCAAACTCGTGTAGAAACAAAGCACTCCTTAAGTCTAACAGCCTAAACGGTGGACAGTTAAAGATACACTCGTCCTAAAGATGGCTACATTAACATGACTTTCTTATGATCCCCCCCCCTTACCCAGGACCAACGAGACCTCTTAAATCTTGGACCAAATTGTCAATTCATATCTAAACAAAAGACGCATCAAAAACGCACTGGAAATCAATGCTTCTGGACTGACATCCATAAGCTAGACAACAACAAAAAAGTCATCACCACTGACACTTCAGCTGAACTACTAGCAGAAGCAGGGAAAAAACGAGGAACATATTTATTCATCTACAATCTTAACCCACGACTCCAAGAAGCAGCAAAACAACTAAAAAATCTTAAAGACGTAACAATAAGAAAGGCGACAAGACAGCAGCATATGTATTGATTCCTACCCAGGAATACATGAACAAAACTTAGCGACATCCTTAATGATTACTCCAAATTTCAACGAATCAACGAGGAACCCTGTGGAGGACCTTAAGCGGAAAGTAAAAAAAACATTACGGCAATCACGCAAAGAAAGATAGTGTAACATGTCCATAAACTTCAAGGCAACTATGGCTTAGGATATGTCTACGGCAATGGCACGACACATAAACCAGGTAACCCACTACGCTCTATAATCAGCCAAATACCAAATCCAACCTATCACCTGGCAAAAAAAACTCAATGTACTCCTAGCTCCATACACTCCAAGTAAGTATAGTCTACAATCATTAGCAGATTTCCTAGCATTAATCAAACCTACCCAGCCCGATGGAATCATCGCTTCCCTGGACGTGGAATCCCTATTTACCAACGCCCAGACACAACCATAGGAATGATATGGACAGAGTATCAGAGACTAGAGCACCCCCAAATTAGACTTACCTGAGCCACACTTGAAGTGTCTTCTCGAAGCATGTACAAAGGAAGCCCTTTCATCAGTCCACAAAGAGACATGTAATTACAAATAGACGGAGTAGCACTGGGCTCTCCCTTAGAAGTTTTATTTGTTAATTTTTATATGGGAACCGTCGAAGACAGGGTCTTCAGTAGCAGACAAAAACCAACTGTATATTGCCGTTATATAGATGACATATTCGTAATAGTAAAAGACTCAGATGAAGTAATTGACCTAAGAAGACATCTAGAGAGAGAGCGAGTCAGTACTCCGATTTACACATAAAAATAGTGAAAATAACAGTCTCAGTCTGCCATTCTTGGATGTACTAATAACAAAAACAGGAACCTCTTTAAGCACCACCGTATATACCAAGCCACCAACATACTGATTATGCCTGAACGGTAGAAGTGAGTGCCCCCAAGATACAAGCCAGTGTTCTCAATGCTTATATTCGTCGCGCGCTTACCCACTGCTCTGAAAGGAGCAACGTGAGTAGAGAGAGTTTGAAAGAGTAACTCAGGTATTGGTGGACAACGGATATAGCAACGCGGAAATTAACGCTGCTATAAGAAGACAATTGAACCGTTGGTATAATCCAGAAACATAGAACAGAAACCACCATACCTCCAATTAAATATATTATAAATAAACCTTGCACAGTGAACATATAAAAGAGGAATGAATAATGAAAGAAATAATCCGTAAAGAAGTAAAAAACACTACTCCTAACAAAAACATAAACCTGATAATATTCTACACAAACCAAGAAGACTTCCGAACTCTTATCAAAAACAGCCCGAAGCCGACAGAGAACCCTCTACAGCAGTCAGCGCTGTATACATGTACACTGCCCCCACGAAGGATGTAACGTTCAATCTAAGTACATAGGTATGACGTCGACCAAGCTGACGACGAGGCGTTTGACATGCCATCTTCAGTCCGGTCCCCCTAGGAATCACATGAGACAAGCCCATGACATCACCCTAACAAGAGAAATGTTGATCAAAAATACATGCATAATAGACAAAACCCAAGATGCAAGAGATTACAAATTCTTGAAGCAATTCACATAAGAATAGAACAACCTGCCATGAACACCCAAATCACGGAACTATTTAACTCTACCCACCATGAGAGTAAGAACAAGACCAGAACATTAAGATGCCAACACAGAAGACATTGTGCAACATAACAGGCCAACTACACTGGATTAATCTTTGAATGTAGATACGAGTGCCTCGTATGGGCCCATAAGCCTTCTGCAGTTACCTCTATTCTTATGTTCTTATGTTCACCCCACATTTTCACCTTTAGTGTCTTATCACCTGACCTAGTTTGGGTATAAAATCAACCAGAATTATAAAATCTCTTCACTTGAGAATGAACCATGGAGGTTCGAAACGTTGTGCAAATTGTATAAATAAGTGTAATACATTCTATAGTAATTCACCTCTTTTCTTCACCCTGAAATTACGACAATGAGTTTTGGAGAACTCCTATCTCAGCTAAGCCCTGATGCTAGATAAATAGTTAGAGGGATAGAAGCCCTTATCCAGAAGATAGTAAATACAGAATATGCGGTCATATTCAATGAGACATGTTTAAAAGAAAACCTGCTTACCAGTATACACCAATATATATATATATATATATATATATATATATATAT
>WNGS01078614.1:0-12226 GCA_020271785.1 Procambarus virginalis | reverse complement strand
CAAGGTCAACCAACAGTGAAAGTAAACTGTTGGACATATACCATGAGGCCATCGAGAATTAATGGGAGCCAATATGCCTCTCCAATCTTGGGTCTCTAACAATGAAAAATTAAATCAACTGATCTCAACTGAATTTCCCGATTACCAGGTACCCGAGATGACAAAGGTACTAGGTGTCGAATGGAACACGACAACAGATCAGTTGACAATCAAGTCAGTGGAGCCTGATACCACTAACTTAACAATGAGAAATTACTATCACAAGTCAGCAAACCCTTCGACCCATTAGGACTATTAAGCCCAGTACTGATTAATGGGAAGTTGATAATACAGGAATGTTGGCAACAAAAGATAGGCTGGGATGATCTTCTAACACCTGCCCTACAAGAAAAATGGCAAGGTTAGTAAAAGATTTAAGTACCCTAGAGTCTGTCAAGTTCCCAGGACACAGTAGTAAATGAAAAGAACCATTAAGCTACATGTATTTTGTGATGCCTCAGGAAAGGCTTATGGAACAGTAGCTTACCTGGTCACAAATGGGCAAGCCAATTTGCTCACATCAAAGGCCAGAGTGGCACCTTTAAGAAAAGATCACTGCCACAACTGGAATTAACAGCCTTACTGTTAGGAGTAAGATTGGCTCATTATTTGATCAAGGCCTTACGCCACATCCACTTTAAAGAAACAGTAGTTTGGTCAGATAATGAGGCAGTGCTACAGTGGGTTAAGAACAATAACAGTAAGAATCCTTACGTGAGTAACCGCGTTAAGGAAATACGAGAGTTGTCAGCAGGGTATAAACTAAGATATGTACCCACAAAGAGAATCCAGCTGACTATCTCTCCCGAGGACTGACTTTACGGCAATTAACAAAGGCAGAGATGTGGTTCAATGGACCTCAGTGGCTAATCAGCGACCAGTGGCCTGAACAAAAGCCACAAGTCATTGTGACCAATGTTACTGTTCCCACTGAGAACCCAGAACCACCTCGGACTTTGGTAATTGATCCTACTCGGTACTCTGAACTGAACAAACTTATAGGTGTCACCCAAGTAGTGTTTGATTTTCTAAAGAAAATAGGAATCAAGCATAAATTCCCTAATGCCCTAAGGTATTGGGTCAAAAGAGCTCAGATCGACACATTCGGGACAGAATTTGACAATGTTCCAAAGAAGCTACAACGTGATCTGGGTCTCTGGTTAGACACTGACAATTATAACATAATCAGATGCGGAGGCCGCTTACAGCACGCTGACATAGATTTGGAAGCAAAAAATCCAATATTGCTCCCTCGTCACCACATAGTAAGCAAACTAATTGTGTTACATATACACAAATACTGCACTCTGCATGGTGGGGTATTAGATACTCTCACAGACTTAAGACAACAGTACTGGCTACCCCAAGGTAGACAGACAGTAAAATCAATAATCAAATCCTGTTGTTTGCCGGAGATACGAGCCAGAGTGTGTCCATATCCTGGCCTCCTCCACTTCCGAAGGAACGAGTCGTACATATTCGTCCCTTTGAGACTACAGGAGTAGATTTCACAGGAGCACTAACACTTACAGGCACTAAAGACAAGAAACCAGTAAAAGCTTACATCTGTCTTTTTACTTGTGCCACAACAAGGGCAGTCCATCTAGAAGTGACTCCCGATATGAGTGCCGAAGCATTCTTACAGGCTTCCGCAGGTTTGCTTCACGTAGATCCTGTCCTAAGTTAATGATCTCAGACAATGGGTCCAACTTAGTGGCAGGAGAAGCATGTCTGAGGAAAATCTGGACACATCCAAAGGTACGCACAGCCCTAAATCAACGGCAGTGCCATTGGAAATTCATACCTCCCAGAGCACCATGGCACGGAGGCTTCTATGAACGCATGGTTGGTACGGTAAAACGTTCTCTACGGAAAACCCTACACCGCCAAAAGATTGACCTGCAGGAGCTTCAAACAGTAGTCATAGAGATAGAAGCACGAGTCAATAACCGACCACTTACCTACCTCTCTGATGATGTTTGCAGCGTGAACCATTAAGTCCAGCTCATTTGATGTATGGTAGACCTCTCAAAACACTTGTGTCCCTTACGGACGAGGAACCAGAGGATCCTTCATATGTCCAAGAGAGTGATTTGGTTCAACGTTTCAAACATCTATCAAGGGTGATAAGTCGGTGGAATGACGTATGGACTCGAGAATACCTTACAGCTCTGAGAGAGTATCATTACGGGGCAAACAACCCCTACAACAGAATTAACTTGAACCCTGGTGACATAGTTCTGGTGGATAGTGATGGACCACGCTCAGAGTGGCCTTTAGGTCAAATAGTCTCTGTTCATCCAGACAGCCAGGGCATCTTGAGAATAGTGAAAGTGAAATGCCGAGGCAACACTACTCTCAAAACTTTAGAGAAATTAGTTCCTTTAGAACTGGCCAGGAACGAAGACGTACAGCGACTTCCAGCACCCGATACGCCAGTACGGGACATACGTCCCCAAAGGACTGCAGCTCAACAATGTAAACTCAAATTAAAGCAGCATTATAATTCTGAAGGAGAAGAATAAAGTGATCGCAGTCCTTACCGGGACTTCGACCCGTGTTCTTCCCCCCCGGAATTATGTCGGGAAACCGACACACTCATACACAAATAGTATAGTCTTCCCTTAACAGTATCCTCTTAAAATTAGAGAATGGGAGACTCCGTGACGTCATCGACGTCGCCGCAGTATTTACATTATTAAACCACTGTTCATACAACAGTTTAATGTCTAAATTGAATAAAAAAGTGTTCAATAAGACTGAATATAATTATTAACACCAAAATATAGCTTGATTCCCTTGTTAACGTAAATTTAACTTAGAAGTAGAACCACAATATTGGAACAAGGGAGGCAGAGCGTCTCTTACAGACGCCACGCTCACACGAAAACAATAACAAAGCAGCCTTACGCTGCACAATGGCTCCAGAGTTGGTTTAACACCTAGACACCTATTTACGTGTCAACAACCAGCTACACAGCCTATCAACAACTACAACAACGATTGTATCCGGCTTACCAAGTATTTGTTTATTATTCTAGTGCACTGTTTAATATCAAAGATAAGTCGGTTATGATATATGAAAACACCCCACCATGTACGTGTACCCCATTTTTACAGCCCTCACATACCATGTTATACCTGTATTGATATGTTTAGGGAAATGTACTAACTCCTTGCATCCCAAACAGGTAAATTGTGACTTGGAACAGCAAGTAGCTGAGCAGTAGAACTATGCACATGTACCTAGCTGTTGCCAGCCTTGTAGGCCTCCACAGCCGCCATTGGCACCATGAGGCACAGGGCCACACCCACATAGATGCTACATGACACAGCCTTAGCAGGCCCTTACTACAGGCTCAGATAAGGCCATTCTAGTTATATGTAGTAGTAGTATTCATAACTAGTAATAATTATTGAAATAATAGTAGATTAGACCACCATATGTGGTATGATAAAATATTATAATAAACTTAGGTAAACAATTTGTAGTTTAAGAAGGAGCCATTACAAAGTGGTTTAAGCTACAAATTGTCCCCCAATTTGTGTGAGATTAATTTCAGGCAGTTTTAACAAGTACATACAGTCCACTCAATTTCTTACCTACTAAGAAAAATAAGATAAACTTTATTTATTGAAGTCAATTAAAAGGAGATATACTGCCTGGAGTTTTTACCACACAAGGCAACAGAAGTTATTAGAGGCTAAAGCTCAGCAGAGGAGCTTGAGACTAGGCGTTTAGAACTTGCGGCACAAAAAACCAGAGAGTTTTAATGGAGTTGCAACTAGAAGCAACAAAAAAGGAACAATTAGAGATTCAACAACAAATGGCTGACACTAATCTCAGGCTTGAAACACAGCGTATGGCAGCTGGGCATGGAATTCTAGTAATGTTTCAATTAATAATGATAATAACCATAAGGATTAGTAAATATATAGAATTACCCAAGTTTAATGAGGAGGATCCTGAGGTTTTCTTTGCACATTTTAATAAGATTGCCATCAGTATGAACTGGCCAAGGATCAATGGGTAGCAATTATGCAGTCTCAATTTAAGGGGCGTAGTCAGGAGGTTTTTACATCCCTACCTGACGCTCATAGTTTTGATTATGAATTTGTAAAGAAAAGCATCTTACTTAAATGCTTATCAATTAAATCCAGAGGCACAGGCAAAAATTTAGAAACCTAAGGAGGGTAAGTGAGCAGACAATAGCTGATTTTACTCGTCAAAGACGAACTATTGCAACAGATGGTTAAAGTCACTTTCAGTCACAGAGTTTGATGCTTTAAAGAATCTTCTTATCATGGAAGAAGTATTGTCTTGTCTCCCAGACAAATTGTCTACTTTTATGGCAGAACAAAAGAATATAACAGACATTTATGAGCTGTCAAAGCTCGCTGATGAGCATGAGTTGTTGACTAAGGCCCAGTTTACGGCCACTTCCCCTAAGTCTAGTCATAGAGTAAATTACAATGCTCACAGAATTCCTTATCATTATAAGCCCACTCCTAGTCCGCCAGTTACTCCCGTGAACTCTTCTCTTACTAACCCTAAGATTGTTACTCCACTGCCAGGATCATCTAAGCCTAGTAATGCTCATTATTATACTCATTATACTCAAGTAAGATGCATTTAAGTAAGATGCTCATATCATTGCTAAGAAGGAAAGTGCAGGGAAAAGATATGAAATAAAGTGTGACCAACAACTACTGGCCTTCTTTAGTGATTGTGGTATATCGGAAAACCTGAACCCGACCAATGCCAGTACTTAAAATAACTCATTCAGTGCCTGAGCCTAACCTAACTTAATCTAACTTTGTCCAAGGTGCTGTCTCTGCATTACCATTTACCAAATGTTCTCTCATTCATATGATCTTCTAAATAATCCGTCAAGTCTCCATGCACTTATCCAAGCATCTACCTCATTATCATTGTAAAATTTTGCTCTTAAATCTAATCTTACCCTATTTTTAAAATTTAAATTTAATTGTATTGATTTATGTCCTCTATTGTAAAGTAATTATTGATCTCACTTTGTTCTCTTAATTAAGTTCATACTAATTCTATATTAATAACTAAGCTAATTAAAACTTATTATCTTTAAGATTATTTTACTTTACATTTATCATTTGACAAATTTTTTTATAAATCATCTTGACTGTCTCTACCGATTTTTTGTTCTCTCCACCAAACTTGTGTTTCCTCCAAGGCTATCTAGTGTCCTTCTCCTACTTCTATTTGTTTATTTTCTTTTGTTTATTTGCATTTATTGTTGTGTTTTGCTATAATTATTCTTTAATTTTAGTAGACTTAGTACTTTGTAAGCTTTTATTGTATTGTTATATTATTGTATTGTTGTGTTTTGCTATAATTAACTTTTCTATTGAAAAGTAATTATTGATCACATTTTGTTCTCTTAAATAAGTTCATACTATTTCTGGTTAATAACCAGCCTTTTTATGCAGACAAGTATAGACCCAGAACTAAACCTCTTATCCACTATCTATGACAATCATCACTTTAATGATCTGAACTGCAGATATTTTACAGCAAATGATGTAAACAATGTATTATCACATAATCACAATATCTCTGTAATCAACTTAAATGTTAGATCCCTAGGTAAACACTTCGATGATGTTAGTGCCTTAATTGAAACTATTGACAACAAATTCACTTTTATTGTACTTACTGAAACATGGTTGAAAGAGGATACTACTCAACTCTTTAACATGCCTAACTACTTGGCAATTCACAACTGTCGTCAAACTCAGAGAGGTGGTGGTACTGCTCTTTACTACCATCATGAACTAACATGCTTAAAAGTAATTAGAACTAGAGACTGCTGTGGGGAGTATATCTTCGCCAGTTTCAGAGTAAAGGGTACCGAGTCTATCCTGTCTGTGGGAGCAGTCTATAGGATTCCTAACACTGATGTGCCCGAATTCAATTCAAACCTTAGAAATCTAATACTCGATAACAGACTTAACAAAAACCATCTAATTATCGCAGGGGACTTTAATATTGACCTCTGCGAGCCTGAGCACCCTACTACTGTTAGCTTCCTCAACTGTATGAATTCCTGCTTCCTCATACCCTTAATCACTAGACCTACCAGAATCACTGATAGTACTGCCACGACTCTAGATCACATCTGGACCAACATAACCTCTCCGCTTACTTCAGGTATAATCACCGACAGTACTACAGACCATTACCCCACATTTCTCTTAACTACCATTAACAAACCACCTCTAGAGTCAAGGGAGATAAGTTTTAGGCTGCACAATGAATCTGCTATAGGCAATTTTATAACTGCTGCTGATAATGTCAACTGGGAATCAGAGTTAGGTAACATATGGGACATCAACCTAGCAGTACAATCTTTTCTTCAAAAAACTCTAAGCCTTTATAACACCCACTGTCCTATGCTTACAAAACAAGTCACTACCAAAAGGCTTAACAATCCCTGGCTTACAAAGGGAATACTTAAATCCATTAATAAAAAACATGACCTTGAGAAGAAGTATAGGCTAGGAACCGTCTCTAAAGAATTCTCAAAGAATTACTCTTTACTGCTATCTAAGATAATTAGACGAGCCAAAACTAAATACTACGAAGATAAATTTACCCAAATAAAGAGCAACATTAAAAAAACTTGGAGCACAATTTCACAAATCTTGGGATCAAAGAAGATTTTAAATAACAAACCAACACTCCTGTCAAATAACGATGGTCAGCTTTCAGCATCTGATTCTGCTATTGAGTTCAATAGGTTCTTCTCTTCCATTGGGTCATCCCTTGCAAATGATATTCCTTCTTCCAGTACTGAGGTTAAGGACTACCTTACAGGTAACTATCCACAGTCTCTGTACCTAAAGCCTACTAATTCCACTGATGTCAATGAGATAATCCTTTCCCTTAAAACCAAGTCTAGTGCCCTTGAGGAGATTCCGACATTAATTTACAAAAAAGCCTCCAGATCCTTAGCCCCTGCAATTGCTTTGCTCTTCAACAAGTCACTTGAACTCCAAACCTTTCCAGATATTCTAAAAAAAGCGAGAGTAACCCCTGTCCACAAATGTGGTGATCCCACAGATGTTAACAACTACAGACCTATTTCAATCCTGCCTAACTTATCAAAAATTTTTGAAAAACTAATCTACAAGCAGCTCTACTCTTATCTAGCCAAGCACAATATACTTAGCTCTTGCCAATATGGCTTCAGACCTAAAAAAAGCACTAACGATGCACTGATTAGTATGATTAACTTAATTCATGCAGCTCTTGATAAAAATGAGTTCCCTGTTGGGTTATTTGTGGACCTGCGTAAGGCTTTTGACACTGTGAACCACCAAAACCTTCTTCTTAAATTACATCATTATGGAGTCAGAGGACTCTCCCTGCAATACCTCAAATCTTACCTTACTGATAGACTCCAGTATGTTTCTGTGAACAATTCAATTTCTCCTACCCTACCCATCAACATTGGTGTTCCTCAGGGCAGTATACTTGGCCCTCTCCTCTTTCTCATCTACATTAATGACCTTCCAAATGCCTCCCAACACCTTAGACCAATTCTATTTGCTGACGACACAACCTTCATTTACTCCAGTCCTGACCCCCTTGCTCTAAATGCCACAGTAAATACCGAGCTTAATAAAGTCCATCTTTGGCTAACTGCCAACAAACTCACCCTTAACATTGACAAAACTTTCTATATTCTGTTTGGCAATAAATCCTCTAACCAAATAAATCTCAAGATTAACAATACCCAAATTTGTAACAAATTAGATGGCAAATTCCTTGGCGTTCTCATTGATCACAAGCTTAATTTCCAGGGACACATTCTAAATATATCAAAAAAAGTTTCAAAAACTGTTGGCATTCTTTCTAAGATCAGATATTATGTACCCCGCCCTGCCCTGGTGACTCTCTATTACTCCCTCATCTATCCATATCTCAACTATGGTATTTGTGCTTGGGGTTCTACTACCCAAAATCATTTACGTCCTCTAATTACTCAACACAAAGCTGCTATTAGGACAATATCCAACTCTGGCCCCAGACATCACTCGGTACCCCTACTCAAATCTCTCAATATGTTAGATATTAAGTCACTGCACATTCTCTCATGTGTATTATACATATATAAAACGCTGAACTGTAATGCCAATCCTGACCTCAAAAGCTTCATTGAAAGCTGTAACAGAACCCATGAGCACCACACCAGAAATAAATACAGTTTTGATATTCCAAGAGTACGACTTAACCAAACTAGAAATGCTCTACAAATCAAGGGACCCAGAATGTGGAATGACCTTCCCAACCATGTTAAAGACTGTACCTCTCTCAACCAGTTTAAGATTAAAACTAAACACTACCTGTTAAACTCCCTGTAACCTACCTTACCCTCTATTGTCAACCCATGTCTTATTTTTTTTTTTTTTTCTTATTCAACGCTGTTTGTCTACATATTGTATTTGTGCTGCTTTTCAGTCATGTTCCCCCCTTTTTTTGTACCTTTATTTGTATCTGTTCTCAAACATTTTATTCTTTTTGTTCAATTAGCATTAAGTTTTAGATATTAATGTTTTCTTGCCCGAAACGCATTGCGTAATAGTGGCTTTAGGCATTGTATGTACTAGCTCTATCTATAAATCGATCAACTTATGTAAAATCTCTCTATGTATGTACCTTTCCTGAATAAACATTTATTTATTTATTTATTATTTATTATAAACCTGCAGTTGGTTCTACAGTGGGCCCACTTTCAAGCATTGGACACATTGTAATGGAAGGGTCATGTTATTCCTTCATGTTTTAGTTTGCATCCTGAACTACGGCCAACTGGTCTTTATAGTAAGGATTGCAACATATTATTCTTCATGTACTACAGTCAATCCCATTGGATGGCTGACTTAAACCATATATTCCACAGGTACATTATTATGTAATAATGGTAACCTAAGACTGTTCAATTACTCCGTGATACTGGAGCTTCACAGTCTCTTATTGCCCAAAATGTACTTGCTGATGTTGACACCCGAGATCTGGGTGAAGTTGTACTTCTCCAAGGTATTGCCGGTAGAGTACAACCTGTATCTTTAATGCAAATTAATCTTGATTCTAAATATACTTCAGGATGGTGTAATGTTGGTGTAAGTAAGCAACTGCCCATTCCTGGGGTAGACATTATTTAGGTAATGATTTTGGCAACCGACAGGTTGCAGGGCCCAAGTGTCCATAATGTTAACCAATCCCCAGAATGTATTAGCTAAACCAGAGGCAGATGATATTATTTACCCTGCTTGTGTGGTAACTAGATCAATGGGAAAAACAGGTGAGAGGTAATTCTGATTTCACTGAGGTTGCTGTTCCCAAGACCAGACCCCTTCAGGAAAGGAGTGGGAGGTGGATCTTGAGGATTCTTTTATGACTCGACTGGATGATGAGAGTGAGGCAGTAGTAGAAGCCCCGCCGAACCTAAGTCACAAGGAAAGTGAAGGTGAGGAGGCTGAACTATCTGTACCTTGCCCGCTTGTCTCCAGTGAACCAGTTGTCGAGAGTGAGGCCGAAGTAGCTATGGCTCCATTTTATTCTGATCAATCAGGAAAAAGATCAAGCTACTAGGTTCTTGCCCGCTCGCTGCTGAGTCTGAGTCATTGCCCTTAAGTGTTGAACAGACTACTGATCCTAGTTTAATTAAGTGTATTTCTGAGGCACCTGATAATGTTGATGCATTGGAGAAGGGACGGGTTTCTTTTTCCAGGATCGACTTCTGATGAGAAGGTGGAGACCCAAGGGAACTCCCTCTTCAGATGATTGTGAGATTAGACCCAACTCGTTGTCCCCAATGATTATCGTAGGCAGATCTTGCAAGCTGCACATGATGACCCCATGGGAGGTCACCAAGGTATCTCAAATATGTACCATAAGATATGTAAATATTTTTTCTGGCCTAAGTTAAAGAAACGTGTTAGATATTGTCATAACTGTGTACCTTGTCAACTTGTTGGAAAACCTAATCAATCTGTGCCTAGAGCACCATTGCAACCTATTGTAGTTCCTGATGAACCATTTACTCATGTTGTAATTGATTGTGTAGGTCCTTTACCTAAGACTAAGTCGGGTAACATGTTTTTATTCACTCTCATGTGTATGACTACTAGATTTCCAGAAGCTTATGCTCTAAGGAATACCCAAGCTCATAATCTCATCAAGTGTCTTGAACGCTTTTTCTCTTTGTTTGGGATGCCTAGGGTTATTCAGAGTGATAATGGGGGAAACTTTTGTTCTAAAGTTTTCAGAACTTTTTGCGAGTCCCGAGGGATTCAGCACAAATTGTCTAGTCCATATCATCCACAAAGCCAGGTGGGCTTGAACGTTTCCACCAGACTTTAAAACAAATGTTGAGGACAACCGGAGAGACTTATCCACGTAATTGGGATGAGAATCTCCCCTTCGTGTTGTTTGCTGCGAGAGAAGGGTTACAAGAGTCTTTGGGATGTTCACCTTTGAACTCGTGTTTGGTCACCAAGTGAGAGGTCCTCTTAAAATGCTCCACGAAAAGTTGTTGGGAGATGTCTCTGTTCATCAGAGTGATTTGTACTTGAGTAAGGTCAAGGACAAGTTGTGTCGGGCTCGTGAGTTGGCGAAAGAACATCTGGGAAGAACTCAACAAGCCATGAAATTACGATATGACAAGAAGTTCAAGGCTAAACTCAGGTCGTTTGCTGTCGGAGATTTGGTGTTGGTGTTGAAACCTCGTTGGGGACTTCCATGTCCCATAAGTTTGCAGGACCCTACCAAGTGGTAGAGAAGTGGGAGACCTAACTTATAAAATAATTAACCCTAATCTTTCAGAACCCCAAATGACTGTGCACATTAACAGATTAAAAGCTTATGTTGGACCAGGTGTAGTAACTTGTTTTAGTCGGAAGAGTATACACCTGAGGATCATTGCAGTGAGGGAAATGATGTTAATATTCAACTTCTCAGTTCCAGTTCCAATGGCAGGGAGATGCTATGTCATTTACAGGAGGAGCAACGTGATGAGTTCCAGGTTCTGCTGGACAACCATACATCTCTGTTTGGGGAGGTTCCCACTCAGACCCACCTCATCACCCACGACATTCAGCTCCTGGACAACACACCCATTCGACAACATCCGTACCGAGTGAATCCCGAAAAGAGGAGATTCTACAAGCAGAAGTGGACTATCTGCTCCAGCATAATTTCATTCGGCCAAGTCAAAGTACTTGGAGCTCTCCGTGTTTATTAGTGCCAAAACCAGGAGGAACCTGGAGATTGTGTGTTGATTATCGTAAACTGAACAAACCACTACTGTGGACGTTTTTCCCTTACCTCTGTTAGAGGAATGTATTGAATCAATTGGACATGCTCAATATGTAAGTAAACTTGATTTGTCTAAGGGCTATTACCAAATTCCATTGACTGATTACGCGAGGAGGTTACTGCTTTTTGACACCTGATGGTGCTTACGAATTTAACGTGATGCCGTTCGGTCTGCGAAATGCACCTGCTACTTTTCAGAGACTCATGAATTTCTTACTCAAGGATGTGCCAGATTGTAGGGCCTACCTTGATGACATTGTTTTATACAGTAAGAATTGGTCAGATCATCTCTTAGGTCTTAAGAACTTGTTTACAGTGTTGCAAAGTGCAAAATTAACCATAAATATGAATAAGTGTAGTTGGGCAAGAGGTACTATAACCTATCTTGGACATGAAGTAGGACAAGGTAAGATTATTCCATTACAAGATAAGATTCAAGCCATTGTGGACTACCCAGTGTTAACTAGTAGAAAAGGAGTCCAACGGTTTATGGTATGTGTGCATATATAGGCGTTATTGTAGAAATTTTCAACAGTGGCTGCTCCTTTGACAAATTTGTTACGCAAGCATGTAAAATTTCAGTGGACACAAGATTGTCAGAATGCTTTTCAGAACCTAAAGGGCATATTGTCTACATCACCTGTTCTTGCTAGTCCCCAATTTGATAAACCTTTCATATTACACATTGATGCGTCAGATGTTGGTATAGGGCTGTGTGATTCAAGTTGGTTTAGATAATATTGAACATCCTGTGTATTATTATTCCAGAAAATTTATGCAGCTGCGAAAATATTACAAGTGGTAGAAAAAGGCATTGGGTCTTATATT
>WNGS01078605.1:0-10368 GCA_020271785.1 Procambarus virginalis | reverse complement strand
AAGTTCTCGGTGTACTGCTGCTCTCAGATTTGGCTTAAGGCATTGTACTTTGCTTCTTGTCGAAGCAGGCTTGTTCTTTTATCAGCTTCTTGGGTGGGAAAGGGGAACAGTAATTGGAAGGAGTGATCTCCCATGGGCAGGAAAGTGTTGTTGTTGTCTCTCTGGTGGGGGTGATGAAAGTTATACATTCTGAGCACATTGGCAGTTACGGCAATCCATTTTTGGAGGGATGCTGACCTTCAAGGAAGAAGGCTTGGAGGGCTTCAGTGCAGGGTAGGGTGGGTTAGCCTAAGCATCTTGATACCAATTAGCATTCTTTCAATGATACGATCACTTACACATGAAATTCAGTTCCTTCCTCATGTTTAGTAATTTAGTTGTACGGGGGCATCCGAGGATATCCTCATGGCTTCGTTTTGCATCTTTTCCACCCTCCAAGCATTCTCTCAGGCACTAGAGCAAGCATGGGTGCAGCATAATCAATCAGAGACCTAATATATGAGAGATACATCATTTTGACAATTCTCACATTTGCACCATAGCTTGGAAGATAGCCTGCCACAGCCTTGAGAGCACGGAGCCTCTCTCTACATTGACGACCCAGTCTGGCTACAACATTGTGGTACAGTGGAACTTCAAGACCAAGGTATTTGTATCTGGTTACATAGTCGAGCAGAGAACCATCATGCAACTGCATCTTGCGAACGGCCCCACCCCGTCTGGGTGGGCGTCGGTTCAGGATCTTGTTTTCCTACTGAGATGACTAAGCTAGTTCCTGACATGTGTGCATTCAATTCATTTCTTCTTTATTTGCACCCATACAGAGTTCAGACATTTTGGGTGTTGGTATACCCATTGGTGTGGATCAGTATATCATCCGCATAGCTAATGATGTGTTCGCTGGGCTCCTAGTTACTGAGTTTAAAAGTTCATTGATTAACACATTAAACAGAGTAGGACTGAGGACACCTCCCTGTGGAGTGCCAAGTTCAAAATCTCTCGTTACACTCCTATGCTCTTCTTGGAATAGTACAGATGACTTCCTGTTGGATAGATAGCCTCTTATCCACCGTAAAAGCCATCCTCCAACATTCATTTTAGCAAGTTCTCTCAGAATGACGTGTGGGTTAGCAATGCCAAGGCTGACTTAAGATCTAGGAAAGTGGTGTATGACCTATCAGTATGCAGGGTGAGGAATGTGATAATACAGTGATGTGTAGTCACACATATGTGACTCTTTCCATGCGTAAAGCCATATATCTGGGAAGACAACATGTTACTAATTCTGTAAAGGACGGTTGAGAACATTCTCTCAAGACACTTACAGAGACAACTAGTGAGGGAGACTGGGTGAAAAGCACTCTGCTGGTTTGGTTTAGGAATGGGAATAATAAGACTGTTGGTCCATGACTTAGGAAGCTCCCCAGTTACATAGCTCATATCATACAATTCAAGCAAGGGATTCCCTGGAACTAGCAGAAGCTTATGCAGTGTGCCGTAAGTAACTCCATCCTCCCCGGGTGATGTAACTTTGCCTTTATGTAGAGCAGAGTCTAGTTCGTATTCAGTGTGAAGCATGTCACAGTCATCCTCTTGATGAAGCATGAAGTCAAGGAGCCTTGCTCTATCAGCATATTTATATTTAATTCGTTCTGTGAGGGTAGAGGAAGACTGTCAAAGCTGGAAGTCGTGGCCCAAGCATCAACAAGCTCATCACAAGCTCATCAAGCCGTCAACTGATTTAGAAATGGCAAATGAATTTAATAGTTTCTTTTCATCGGTTGGTGCTAATCTTGCCAGTAAAATCCCACAGACTCAGACACATATTAACACATATATCTCAGGCAGCTATCCAAACTCTCTTCTCCTTTCACCAGTCAGCCCAACAGATGTTGTGTCCATCATACACTCTCTAAAAACAAAGGCAGGGAACACCAGTGAAATTCCGTCCATTGTATACAAGAGAGCCTCCCATGCCCTTGCCCCACCCATAGCCCTACTGTTCAACAAATCTATAGTGTCACACCTTCCCTGATATCCTCAAAAAAGCAAGAGTAACGCCAGTTCATAAAGGAGGCAATCCGGCGGACATAAACAATTATAGACCAATATCAAATCTACCCATTCTATCAAAAATATTTGAAAAAATTATTTACAAACAGCTCTATTCCTACCTCGTAAAATTCGACATACTCAGCCCCTGCCAGTTTGGCTTCAGGTCCCAAAAGAGCACCAACGATGCAATCATTAGTCTCCTTGACGTAATCTACTCAGCACTTGACAAAAATGAGTTTCCGATTGGACTCTTCATTGACCTAAGAAAAGCCTTTGATACTGTTAATCACAACTACCTCTTACTTAAACTCCAGCATTATGGAATCCGAGGCCTTGCCCTTGACTACATCCGATCCTATCTTAGTGACAGACACCAATATGTAACTATCAATGATACAACTTCTTCCACTCTACCAATTACCGTTGGAGTGCCACAGGGCAGTATCTTAGGACCTCTTCTATTTCTTATATATATAAACGATCTGCCTAATGTCTCTAATATTTCAAACCTATATTGTTTGCTGACGATACTACTCTTATCTATTCAGACCTCAACCCACATACACTAAATAATGTTGTGAATAATGAATTAAAAAAAGTCCACTTATGGATGTCAACTAACAAACTAACATTAAACATCGAAAAGACTTACTACATCTTATTTGGAAGCAAATCATCAAATGCAATTCAGCTACAGATAGACAACATTAACATCAGTAATAAAAATGATGGCAAGTTTCTTGGCCTATTCCTAGACAAGAGACTCAACTTCAGCACCCACATTCAACACATAACTAAGA
Source organism: Procambarus virginalis (assembly GCA_020271785.1). Taxonomy (NCBI): domain Eukaryota; kingdom Metazoa; phylum Arthropoda; class Malacostraca; order Decapoda; family Cambaridae; genus Procambarus; species Procambarus virginalis. The sequence continues at coordinate 7,513 of WNGS01078605.1, read as the reverse complement.
AAGTCTCTAAGACAGTTGGTATACTCTCCAAAATCAGATATTATGTTCCTAACTCTGCTCTCCTCTCTCTCTATTATGCTCTAATCTACCCCTATCTTAATTATGGTATCTGTGCATGGGGGTCTACCACTGCAAACCACCTTAAGCCCATCATCACCCAGCAAAAATCTGCTATCAGAATAATAACTAACTCTGCTTTCAGACAACACTCAGCTCCCTTGTTTAAATCCCTAAACTTGCTAAATATTAACTCCCTCCACACATTCTCTTGTGTCAACTACATCTACAAAACCCTGTTCTTAAATGCAAACCATGCTCTGAAACTCTCTCTGGACAGATGTAATAGGACCCATTATCACCACACCAGAAATAAATATCTCTTTGATATCCCCAGGGTCAAACTTAATCTGTGTAAACACTCTATGCAAATTAAGGGACCTAGTCTATGGAACTCACTCCCTAGTGAATTGAAAAACTGTAAAACTTTTGCCTTATTTAAAAACAAAACCAAAAAGTACTTAATTTCATCTTAGTTTCCTACACTGAGCTTTATTTTTTGCTCTGTATCTAGTGTTACCCAATCTCCTAATTCTTATGTATTTAACCCAAACAACCTTATCATTGTGTTCATTGCTGTCTTCCTTTATGTGCTAGCCATTTGCTGTATTGTGCCTACCAAATTTTGTCAACTACCATTCAAGCCTTCATTGCAATCAATCTTAGCTACCTAAGTGCTTTATTATACTGTACCTACAATTTTCTCTCATCTTTTTTTTTTCTTTTTTTTTTCTTGCCATGTAACTGTTATCATTTCTTTTTTATAATTTTTGCTAGTATTTACCTACTAAAAATTTTCTTAGATTAAGGACCTGCCCGAAACGCTGCGCGTACTAGTGGCTTTACAAAATTGTAATTACCATATTATATATTCTCACATTCCCAATGTACCTTCTTGTATATGAATAAATAAATAAATAAATAAATAAATAAAATAAATGAGTATTTAAAGATTGAGCTTGGGGTTGATTATTAAATAATAAAATAGGCACCAACTATGTTTACTAATACTGTCTAATCATTTGTAAAGTAAACCTGAGTAAATTTTGTATCGGGCGCCGGTATGATTAGTTGAACAGTCTGCCGGCAGCATGAGTCCACGAAGGAGGAGACGAGAGACGCTCTTCTCGGCTGACTGGTTGTGGTGAAAGGAAGTGCCTCTCCTTCCTCTTATTTATTTATTTCTGTATCTTCGTCTGGTTAAGTTTTCTTTGCTATTTTTATGGTTATATTGTGGCATACCTATCCTTATATGTGTAGAGTAGTATACCTGGGGTGTAGTAAGTGTTATTTAAGTTTTTATATTACCTGCTATGCTAACGGGGTCCCAGTGTACCACGTGGTCCCCTACCCTAAGCTGACTCCAGTGTGTTATAGTAGAGCTTTACCCTAGCTTGTTTCCAGTGTAAACCTTGTATCCTGCTTATGCGGACCAAGGCTTTTAACGTAAGATTGTGTGGTAAAGTTAGTATTAAATTGTTATTGGTGTGATTGTGTATGGGGGGTGTTAAGGGGTTAATAAATAAGTAAGTTTGAACAGAGTATCCCTTATTCCTGTGTGGGAGTACAATAATCTATTCCTAGACTAACCGGGTTTAGTAGCAAGCATTTATTACTGTGGATATTTTACTTTGGGGGCCGGGCCTTTTAGTTCTCCCATTTTTTGATACCTCTGTATTCTACTTACCCTTACCCCTTAATAGTACCAGTTCCCCATAGCAAGCCCACTATTGTTCGTAACACCTATTCCGGGAGTGTCTCGGAATTCCATCAATGTGAGACCATTCCTCTTGTACATTTCTTTAATTACGGATCCAAATGACCCAGGATTTGCTATGTTTTCTAAATGAGCAAAGATCATACTGCTCAGGATCTTTGTGGGTAGGTCCCCATTTACCTGTGAGGTCGTGTTTGTTGGAGTGTGTGGGGTGGTGTTTGCTGGATTATGTGAAACCTTGTTTGACCAAGCATTGGTGGTATACCTGCATAGGTATTATTGACCATTGCTGTCTTTTTGGCTGTGGCTTCGGCCCTTTGTTTTAGGATGTCCTTCCTAGTGGTACATATTGATGCCAGTGTGCGGTGGGGGCCCCCACAGTTGAGACATTTGGGGTTTGATTTATTCATGCAGTCTCTGTATGTGTGTCCCTGTCCGACCCATTCTGAACAGTCTCTGTATGTGTGTCCCTGCCCGGCACATTCTGAACAGTCTCTGTATGTGTGTCCCTGTCCGACCCATTCTGAACAGTCTCTGTATGTGTGTCCCTGCCCGGCACATTCTGAACAGTCTCTGTATGTGTGTCCCTGCCCGGCACATTCTGAACAGTCTCTGTATGTGTGTCCCTGTCCGGCACATTCTGAACAGTCTCTGTATGTGTGTCTCTGTATGTGTGTCCCTGCCCGGCACATTCTGAACAGTCTCTGTATGTGTGTCCCTGTCCGACCCATTCTGAACAGTCTCTGTATGTGTGTCCCTGCCCGGCACATTCTGAACAGTCTCTGTATGCGAGTCCCTGCCCGGCACATTCTGAACAGTCTCTGTATGTGTGTCCCTGCCCGGCACATTCTGAACAGTCTCTGTATGTGTGTCCCAGCCTGGCACATTCTGAACAGTCTCTGTATGTGTGTCCCTGTCCGGCACATTCTGAACAGTCTCTGTATGTGTGTCCCTGTCCGGCACATTCTGAACAGTTTCTGTATGTGTGTCCCAGCCTGGCACATTCTGAACAGTCTCTGTATGTGTGTCCCTGTCCGGCACATTCTGAACAGTCTCTGTATGTGTGTCCCTGTCCAGCACATTCTGAACAGTCTCTGTATGTGTGTCCCTGTCCGGCACATTCTGAACAGTCTCTGTATGTGTGTCCCAGCCCGGCACATTCTGAACAGTCTCTGTATGTGTGTCCCTGTCCGGCACATTCTGAACAGTCTCTGTATGTGTGTCCCAGCCCGGCACATTCAAATCAAAATCAAAATCAAATGTTTATTTAGGTAAGGTACATACATACAAGAGATTTTACAGAGTGATGGATTTATAGATAGGGCTAGTACATACAATGCCTAAAGCTACTATTACGCAATGCGTTTCGGGCATGAAAAACTTAAATGACTAAGGCTTAATATTATTTGAGCATAAGGACCAAAATGAGTTGAGAACAAAATAAAAAAAGAGTTAAGAAGGGGGGAACATGGCTGAAAAAGCAGCACAAATACAATTCGGTCGACAAAACAGCGTCACTTAAAACAGAACAGACATTGGTTGACAATAGAGCGGTAAAGTAGGTTACAGGGAATATATTAGGTATAGCTTCGCTTTTATCTTAAACTGGTTGAGAGAGGAACAGTCTTTAACATGGTTGGGAAGGTCATTCCACATTCTGGGTCCCTTGATTTGTAAAGCATTTCTAGTTTGATTAAATGACTTAAATGACTTCATTCTCTCGCCTTGGTTACCCTTTGCATTTCATCAACTGTGCCTACTCTCAAGCTAAACGAAATTTCTTTCATCCTAAACCTGCTTCCAACACTAGTAGCACTGTACTATGCCTTCCCTTCATATCTCCATGCATATCATATCTCCATGCATATCATATCTCCATGCATATCATATCTCTTCCCGTCAAGTCTCCATGCACTTATCCAAGCATCTACCTCATTATCATTTAAAATTTTGCTCTTAAATCTAATCTTACCCTATTTTTAAAATTTAAATTTAATTGTATTGATTTATGTCCTCTATTGTAAAGTAATTATTGATCTCACTTTGTTCTCTTAATTAAGTTCATACTAATTCTATATTAATAACTAAGCTAATTAAAACTTATTATCTTTAGATTATTTTACTTTACATTTATCATTTGACAAATTTTTTTATATAATCATCTTGACTGTCTCTACCGATTTTTTGTTCTCTCCACCAAACTTGTGTTTCCTCCAAGGCTATCTAGTGTCCTTATCCTACTTCTATTTGTTTATTTTCTTTTGTTTATTTGCATTTATTGTTGTGTTTTGCTATAATTATTCTTTAATTTTAGTAGACTTAGTACTTTGTAAGCTTTTATTGTATTGTTATATTATTGTATTGTTGTGTTTTGCTATAATTAACTTTTCTATTGAAAAGTAATTATTGATCACATTTTGTTCTCTTAAATAAGTTCATACTATTTCTGGTTAATAACCAGCCTTTTTATGCAGACAAGTATAGACCCAGAACTAAACCTCTTATCCACTATCTATGACAATCATCACTTTAATGATCTGAACTGCAGATATTTTACAGCAAATGATGTAAACAATGTATTATCACATAATCACAATATCTCTGTAATCAACTTAAATGTTAGATCCCTAGGTAAACACTTCGATGATGTTAGTGCCTTAATTGAAACTATTGACAACAAATTCACTTTTATTGTACTTACTGAAACATGGTTGAAAGAGGATACTACTCAACTCTTTAACATGCCTAACTACTTGGCAATTCACAACTGTCGTCAAACTCAGAGAGGTGGTGGTACTGCTCTTTACTACCATCATGAACTAACATGCTTAAAAGTAATTAGAACTAGAGACTGCTGTGGGGAGTATATCTTCGCCAGTTTCAGAGTAAAGGGTACCGAGTCTATCCTGTCTGTGGGAGCAGTCTATAGGATTCCTAACACTGATGTGCCCGAATTCAATTCAAACCTTAGAAATCTAATACTCGATAACAGACTTAACAAAAACCATCTAATTATCGCAGGGGACTTTAATATTGACCTCTGCGAGCCTGAGCACCCTACTACTGTTAGCTTCCTCAACTGTATGAATTCCTGCTTCCTCATACCCTTAATCACTAGACCTACCAGAATCACTGATAGTACTGCCACGACTCTAGATCACATCTGGACCAACATAACCTCTCCGCTTACTTCAGGTATAATCACCGACAGTACTACAGACCATTACCCCACATTTCTCTTAACTAACATTAACAAACCACCTCTAGAGTCAAGGGAGATAAGTTTTAGGCTGCACAATGAATCTGCTATAGGCAATTTTATAACTGCTGCTGATAATGTCAACTGGGAATCAGAGTTAGGTAACATAGGGGACATCAACCTAGCAGTACAATCTTTTCTTCAAAAAACTCTAAGCCTTTATAACACCCACTGTCCTATGCTTACAAAACAAGTCACTACCAAAAGGCTTAACAATCCCTGGCTTACAAAGGGAATACTTAAATCCATTAATAAAAAACATGACCTTGAGAAGAAGTATAGGCTAGGAACCGTCTCTAAAGAATTCTCAAAGAATTACTCTTTACTGCTATCTAAGATAATTAGACGAGCCAAAACTAAATACTACGAAGATAAATTTACCCAAATAAAGAGCAACATTAAAAAAACTTGGAGCACAATTTCACAAATCTTGGGATCAAAGAAGATTTTAAATAACAAACCAACACTCCTGTCAAATAACGATGGTCAGCTTTCAGCATCTGATTCTGCTATTGAGTTCAATAGGTTCTTCTCTTCCATTGGGTCATCCCTTGCAAATGATATTCCTTCTTCCAGTACTGAGGTTAAGGACTACCTTACAGGTAACTATCCACAGTCTCTGTACCTAAAGCCTACTAATTCCACTGATGTCAATGAGATAATCCTTTCCCTTAAAACCAAGTCTAGTGCCCTTGAGGAGATTCCGACATTAATTTACAAAAAAGCCTCCAGATCCTTAGCCCCTGCAATTACATTGCTCTTCAACAAGTCACTTGAACTCCAAACCTTCCCAGATATTCTAAAAAAAGCGAGAGTAACCCCTGTCCACAAATGTGGTGATCTCACTGATGTTAACAACTACAGACCTATTTCAATCCTGCCTAACTTATCAAAAATTTTTGAAAAACTAATCTACAAGCAGCTTTACTCTTATCTAGCCAAGCACAATATACTTAGCTCTTGCCAATATGGCTTCAGACCTAAAAAAGCACTAACGATGCACTGATTAGTATGATTAACTTAATTCATGCAGCTCTTGATAAAAATGAGTTCCCTGTTGGGTTATTTGTGGACCTGCGTAAGGCTTTTGACACTGTGAACCACCAAAACCTTCTTCTTAAATTACATCATTATGGAGTCAGAGGACTCTCCCTGCAATACCTCAAATCTTACCTTACTGATAGACTCCAGTATGTTTCTGTGAACAATTCAATTTCTCCTACCCTACCCATCAACATTGGTGTTCCTCAGGGCAGTATACTTGGCCCTCTCCTCTTTCTCATCTACATTAATGACCTTCCAAATGCCTCCCAACACCTTAGACCAATTCTATTTGCTGACGACACAACCTTCATTTACTCCAGTCCTGACCCCCTTGCTCTAAATGCCACAGTAAATACCGAGCTTAATAAAGTCCATCTTTGGCTAACTGCCAACAAACTCACCCTTAACATTGACAAAACTTTCTATATTCTGTTTGGCAATAAATCCTCTAACCAAATAAATCTCAAGATTAACAATACCCAAATTTGTAACAAATTAGATGGCAAATTCCTTGGCGTTCTCATTGATCACAAGCTTAATTTCCAGGGACACATTCTAAATATATCAAAAAAAGTTTCAAAAACTGTTGGCATTCTTTCTAAGATCAGATATTATGTACCCCGCCCTGCCCTGGTGACTCTCTATTACTCCCTCATCTATCCATATCTCAACTATGGTATTTGTGCTTGGGGTTCTACTACCCAAATCATTTACGTCCTCTAATTACTCAACACAAAGCTGCTATTAGGACAATATCCAACTCTGGCCCCAGACATCACTCGGTACCCCTACTCAAATCTCTCAATATGTTAGATATTAAGTCACTGCACATTCTCTCATGTGTATTATACATATATAAAACGCTGAACTGTAATGCCAATCCTGACCTCAAAAGCTTCATTGAAAGCTGTAACAGAACCCATGAGCACCACACCAGAAATAAATACAGTTTTGATATTCCAAGAGTACGACTTAACCAAACTAGAAATGCTCTACAAATCAAGGGACCCAGAATGTGGAATGACCTTCCCAACCATGTTAAAGACTGTACCTCTCTCAACCAGTTTAAGATTAAAACTAAACACTACCTGTTAAACTCCCTGTACCTACCTTACCCCTCTATTGTCAACCCCATGTCTTATTTTTTTTTTTTATTCAACGCTGTTTGTCTACATATTGTATTTGTGCTGCTTTCAGTCATGTTCCCCCTTTTTTTGTACCTTTATTTGTATCTGTTCTCAAAACATTTATTCTTTTTGTTCAATTAGCATTAAGTTTTAGATATTAATGTTTCTTGCCCGAAACGCATTGCGTAATAGTGGCTTTAGGCATTGTATGTACTAGCTCTATCTATAAATCGATCAACTTATGTAAAATCTCTCTATGTATGTACCTTTCCTGAATTAAAATATATTTATTTATTTTATTTATAACTC
>WNGS01078600.1:0-18604 GCA_020271785.1 Procambarus virginalis | reverse complement strand
TATATTATATATATATATATATATATATATATATATATATATGTATTCTTATATTTTGGTAGCAGTCTTGTAAACATATATTGTTGAATACAACCGAAAAGGTAAGATTAATAATTCTAACACAAATTTTTTCAATGTTTCTTATGTTTTTCTTCATTGTCGATGGTAATAAAAATATCAATTTTCCAAAATTTCTTTTTTATTAACGGTCTGTCACCTGAACGCGTTTCGTAATGGCTTATTACATTTTCAAAGACCTAATTTACACACAAATTCATCAATCTTATACTCATTTTGGGTGAGGTGAACAAACTTATGACAAACACAAGCCAGAACAGGAAACAATGGGTATAACTTGGATATGAGAACACATGAATGGAAGTAACTGCAGAGGGCCTATTGGCCCATACTTCCTCTTGTTGCTTCCATATTGGTTCGGGGTCTTGAAGTGGGTTGTATATAGTTGTGCATTAATTGGCAGCCAAATAATACACTATTAAACATTTTCATTTTTGTTTATATACTAGTTGTACCTTGCCACGCGTTGCTGTGGCTCAGCAACGCATGTACATTGCTGAGCCACAGCAACCTTCCCCAGTCTCCCACTCCTCCCCACCATTCCCCCCTGCCCAGTCCCCTCATCCTCCAAACCCAACCATTCCTCACTCACCCGTGCCCTCTTTCTCCCAACAATTCCCCACTCCCCCATCCCCTCGTCCTCCCCACTATTCCTCCCCTCCTCTGCCCCTTCATCCTCCCCAACATCCCCCACTCCAGCATCCGCTCGTCCTCCTAACCATTCCCTACTTCACCATCCCTTCCTCCTCCCATACATCTCCCACTTCCCCATCCTCCCTACCACTCCCCCTTCCCCGTCCCCTCGTCCTTTCCACCAACCCCCACTCCTCTGTCTCCTTGTACTCCCCACCATCCTCCATTCCCATGTCCCCACGTCCCCACCTTCCCCAACTGCTCTGTCCCCTCGACCTCCCCACAATCCCTCCACTACAGACTCCTTTTCCTCTCCAGCATTCCCAACTCCCTCGTTCGATGCAATGCCAAACGATCTGATGTTCCCATCAGAAAATTTGGAACATCAAGTGATCTGATGTTCCGATCACTGAAATATAAGAAAAACAGTTAAAAAATTGAAATGAAAAAATGAAAAAATACAAAAATAAACTATATTCAGGAAATAAAAGGTATGGTAAAAAACACACAAAACACAAAAAAATCTAAAATGAAAATGAAAATCAATCGAAATCTATGAAAATTCAATTTGACAATTCAATCAGAAATATTGAAATGGAATCATAACAAATTTAGAAGAGCGTGTGTTGCTCCTACATGCAACAGATGGCGCTGTTTCTTAAAAAAAAAAATTAATGATTTTACCTGTCACAGGTGTGGCATCTATACTTATACTTACAAAATTAACGGTATGGTAAGCAACACAGCTCAATTTCAACGCAATGTCACACAAAATGGTTAAATCAAAATGAAAATAAATCAAAATTTATGAAAATTCAATTTATCAATGCAATTGGAAACATTGAAATGGAATTGTAATATGTTTAGTATAGCGTGAGTTGCTATTATGTGCAACAGATTACGCTGTTTTTCAAAAAAGCATGTTTTTACCTGTCACAGGTGTGGCATCTATATAGTCAGTATATAAAAACATGTGTGTAATCGAATGGAACATTGTGTCAAAATTTCCAAGCAATCAATGAAGAACTTAAGTAGATTACAGCGTGTGTTGCTCTTACATTTAACAGATGGCGCTGTATAAAAAAAGCATGTTTTTACTTGTCACAGGTGTGGCATGCATTGAATAGGTATAGAAAAACACGAGCCTATTCGAATGCAACGTTGTTTCAAAATTTCAAAGCAATCGGTAGAGATGTTTCAAAGATTTCCCTCCCATGAAAAACATTTTTCAAAAATGCATGTTTTTTCCCTTTACAGAAGTGACATCTATATAGTATGTATATATAAACCCGCTCGGATGCAAATGAAACGTTGTGTGAAAATTTCAAAGCAATCGGTGAAGAACTTTCAGAGATTAGTGATTTTGAACAAACGGACATTTACATTTAGATATATACTAGTAGTACCCGCCACGCGTTGCTGTGGCTCAGTCTGGTTAAATGGAAAAGAAAGAAAGGAGAAAGCGCACTTTTCTAATATGTTTAATATCACAATGCTTGTGGGTATACAATATTTTTTGTTGTGCCATTGTCTGTGGAGATATAGAGAGTGTCTGGTTTGCCGACTCTAGAACACGCAACATATAATTGTCCATGTGAGAAACAATCCGTGTGCAGATATAAACTGCACAATTCTAAAGATTGGCCCTGAGCTTTGTTGATGGTGATTGCAAACACCAATCGAATTGGAAATTACAATCTCTTACATTGAAATGGAATATCTGTTAGAATGATAGGAATGCAAAGAATGAGGACATCTTCACCTTTGAAAAGTCCTGTCAAGATTGTTGCTTCTACGACGTCACTGATTATTTTTTTTACTGCAAGGCACGTGGCGTTGCAAAGTTTTGCCTGGTTGGTATTTTGCAACATGATAATTGGCAAGCCGATTTTCAATTGCTGTATGTGTGATGGTATCCCTGGCAGACCGAGTGAATTAAAAAATTCTGTTGGATAATTAATTCATCTGCTTCCTGTACAGTGTCAACGGACTTGTATGTGACTGCCTCGCTTTGTATGTTAGGCTGAACAATACTGTTAAGGTCGTAGACGTTTTGTTCTTGGCCACAAGAATAGCTCGTTCACTCAGCCAATCGTGATTCTTATAATTGGTTTGAATATTGGGAATTACTTTTTCATCCAATTCTTCTTTTGACGTCACTAAATTGTAGAAATTATGAGGCAATGTAATTCGTCCTAAGGTCAGATCAACTGGCACGTTTACGTTCCCAATTTCCAGAAATTGATGTGAGAATATCACATCTAATGGATCGATTTGCAGTAACTACATAACTACACGCATATTTGTGGTTAATTTAAATGCCTTTACGTGGCGCCACAAAGTAGAGTATTTCAGGCAAGCATTTATTTCGTCCGCTGGTGTCGATCGAGGAATTACATGTAATGTTTGCCTGAAATCTCCTGCAACCAATATTAATGCATTCCCAAATGGTCTGATGTTTCCACGTAAATCTTGCAATGATCAATCAAGAGCCTCGAGCGATTTTTTGTGGGGCATTGTGCATTCATCCCAAACAATAAGTTTGTATTTCTGCAATACTTTTCCCATGCCGGATGCTTTGGAAATGTTGCACGTGGGAGTTTCAATGAATTGCATGTTCAATGGCGATTTCAAAGCCGAAGTAGCAGTTCTTCCACCTGGTAGCAATGTCGCACCAATTCCGGACGATGCAAAAACTATGGGTATGCCATTTTGGGATCGAAATGCTGCCAAAATCAATCTAATTAGGAAGGTTATACCAGTTCCTCCTGGCGCATCTAAGAATATTTCTCCAAACCCGTTATTGACAGTTTGAATTATTTGATTGTAAATGCCTTTTTGCTCAAGCGTAGCCTAGGAATATTTGATTAAACATACGACAATAGATCACTCGTGTTGAAATTTTGTTCACGACGCAATTTTACATTGAACGAAGCAGCAGCAGATCAATTCGGTGATGGCATTTCAAATTGATTGAGAACTTTGTTCGCGATTTCTAAGCATAAATCTTCAATCATTATCAACGCTTCGCTGTAGATTTTTGCTGTAAAATCCATGGTCATATTTGAATTTTCCTTGCGAATTCGATGGATAATATCTTCAGCCATGTGCGATTTATATTTCTCCCATAACTCTGTTGGAGATGAAGGAGAGCCGGTGGTCAATATGATCGCAAAAAATGCACGAATTTTATTTGGATGTGACGTGTTGGATGCGTCATTAATGCATTCATCCCAGTGTAGGCCGTTCTCCAAAAAATTCAAAACTTGACATGCACTACGGGAAGTGGCATGTGTTACTCCATTGACAAATCTCGGTGGCTGGAAAGAGGTTGACCGAGCACATTTACCAACAGCATACGAAGAAAGAAGCATTCATCCAGATTGGGATGCATGGCTTACAGTCTTGTAATGGTGTAAGCACACCATAGCCCTTCCCCCTTTCCCCTTCCCCTTCCCCTTCCCCCTTTCCCCTTCCCCTTTCCCCTTCCCCTTCCCTTCTCTCACTTGCCTTCCCTCCCTTGGGGCCATTCCCTATCTTTCGTCACGGGTCTGACCATCGGGGCCATAACGGCTTGAAGCCACTGGCTCCCCTCGCCCTCCTGTCCTCCGGTCAGTGACAAATTTGAGAACAGAACCACCAAGGCCAATAAACTTGGGATCTCAAGTTACACGTGGGTGCCCACCAGCAGTCTTTCAAGGAAAGTCTTACTTGGTGCCTTCACAGTTTTTGGAGTTTCTGTCAAGAGAAATTGACCCTTTTAGTCAAGCCTGCTCCGGATTGGTTAAAAGACATGTATGCCTGGGAAGGCGGGGCCTCTCAGGATAGTGCCTGACCATGCCATTGGCCCGGTTTCTAGATCACCTAGTTATGTTTAAATCCATTGGCCATAGGCTTGGGATAGGCGGAGTTAATTTGGGCCTAGGAACTAGGGGGTGGAGCCTGTTCCACTGTTAAGGTTTTTTAAGAAAGAAGAGTTAGTGTGTCTGGGGACTTCAACTTGGGTGCAGGTCAAGTGACCTGCGGGCAGCCAATCAACATCATTTGGCAAGCTGCAGTATTGAAGGTAGTTGTGCTCCAATGTTCTTGCATATTAGTATTACATTTCCATTTGCCTCGTGTTATTCAGAGTAGGCTATATTTCAATTGTGATTTAAATATACAGTTTCAATAATAAAATAATGTTAATGTCATTTTGGTGAGTTATCTGTCCCCTTTGATTATTTGACTGTGTTATTCATTCTTGTGATCTTCAGTTGCTGTTTGGAAATTCACCCGTGTTCTCCATTTTAGAAATTAAAAAGTCGTTCTAGAATCTCCCGTTCAGTTCAGTAAGACTACAGTATTATTCCATTCAGATTCAATTACTTGTCCGTTGGGTTCCCTGATTATCGAGTCCCTTCCTTCCTGGGGACCAATAATTATAGACACATTCATTTATGTATGGAAGGTGGTGGCAGTGTGTCAAGGTAAGAAAATTAATAACCCCTATCCTTGTTATGTCCTCATTTAATATTCAGTTTATATTCGTTGCAGTCCAGTGAGGGGTCATACTGGACTGTAACAGTGTTGAGCTGGGTTATTTTCTTAGAGGAGAGAAAGAGAATTATACAGTGGTCAGAGAGACGATCACAGAGTACTAAAATGTTACAATGTATATATAATAATCGAAATGTTACAATGGTTGCAGCGGTGTTCCAATAAGTGGTGGGTGTGTTCACAATTTATTGGGGGCCTGCGCGCCGGGCCGCTCGGGTCGTTGTTTTGTTTGTTTAGGCGGGCTCGCGATTTCGTTGCTCGGAGCCACGCGTATTTTAAGTGTTATGATTTAAGTGCGTCATACGGAAAACTAGAGGAAAGTTTGGGCTATGCACTCCGCTCTGAAATCTATGGACAGATATTAGTTCTCGTTTCTCTGCATAGCTTTCAGGGGTGCACAACACAGTTATATGTTGTACAGCAATCTGTTCGGCAGGTTGTCTGGGAAATTATCAGTGAAGGACGCTTACTGATCAACCCGTCCTCACACAAGACAGCACATATATGACTTAATGCTTAAAGTCTATATGTTGAATGTGATTTAGTACATATGTGATATATTCCCAGTTACCTTTTTTACCAAGTCCCAAACTCTTCCTCACGTACCAATTTACGTCTCACAGTACCCGTCCATCAACGTAGATAGCAGAATAGTCGTGATTGGATCAATTATAACGAAAATTGTAGTTTTCAGGACCCATATGGGTTGTGAAATTTACCTACTATTGTCCATGCTCTTAGAATATTACAGATCAGCTACATCCTATTGAAGGCTCGTAGTTTTGTTTTGAGAAATATTAGTTGTTCTTAGTAAATTATAATAAGCACTATAAATTATTACATAGAATACAGTGCTTCACCAATCAATATTATATACCATAGTCTGTGCTTTAAAAATATTTAAAGAATGTTTTGTAGGAACGCTAACAGAAAACGATGTTACGTTGGAATGTTTATGGGGCAAACTACGGCAAACAAGATGGTATGGTGTCTACTATAGCAACTATAGGATGGGTATATTGTCCACTACCACCTGTTAGGTGGGTAAGGGGTCCAATACCACCCACAGGATGGGTATTGGGGGATCACATCCACCCGCAGGATGGGTATGGGGATCACATCCACCCATAGAATGGGTATGGGGTTCCAATAACACCCACTGAATGTGTATGGCGTCCATTACCGCGCACAGGATGAGTATAGGGTCCAGTATCGCCCACAGGATTAGTATAGGGTCCACTGCCGCCCACAGGGTCGGTAGGGGGTCCACTACCGCCCACTATCGCAGAGTGCACTCCTGGCATTGAACGCACATAGTAGTGACACCCATAAAATAGTCAGTGATATTCGAATGAATGTTTTAGCTGCTAAAGAAAACAGATTTGAAATTAAATTCCTATGGATACCATCACATGTTGGCATCTCGAGGCATGACACTGTTGATATGCTTGCAAAGATAGCCTGTAGAAAACCAGTGGTAGAAATTGATATGGGTGTTTCATTAGCAGTGACAAAGAGAATACTTAAACAAATATCTAATGAAGATCTCACCGACCTAACATATTCACAAAGACCTGAAAGTTGTAGCATTAAATATTATGATAGATATCGTGAGGAGACATTCACATATGTGACTAATAGAACAAGAACCCAGCAATGTGATGTTATAGTGGCCAGAATTCGCCTGGGATATAGACATATCTCGCAGCTTTCTCAAAACTCAAATGTCGAGTACCTAAATAAACATTTGATTTGACATTTGATTTGAGTACACAATGTGTCAACTTTGTGAAAGAGAAAACATGCACTCTCTTGAACATTATATTGTAGAATGTCCCATATTGACTGACTTTCGCCCTCCTGGGCTGAGGTATGCTGAATTGTGTAATTACTATATGAGTACTGGAACACTTGATGATATATTGGACTTGTATCCAAGATTGACCATGTAATGTATCATTTATACAATGTATGTATGTGATGTAACTATATAACCTGAGCTTGTAAAAGCACCTTAATCACCTTCAGTGATTAAGGTGATTAATCTCACCCTGTCAGTGTAAAAGAGACAAATGTATATGAATGCAAGTGTGTGTATATATATGCATGTATATATGTATATGTACGTATATATGTGTGTGTGTGTGTATGTATATGTATGTGTATAAAGTACATATGGAAGCTGATCAGAATTGCATTTCACCTTTGTAAATGCACATTCATGACACTTCGAACACTTTATGTAGGGCATACGTAAATCTGTGTATCTATGTATTTAGGTATGTAGGTTAGCTTAGCATTTTAAAAGTAACAAATGTTCCGAACCATAATGGAAACAGACCCAACTATGGGATGGGTTAACCCAAGTATCGCGTTTCCAAAAGGGTCGCCCATGTTGGAAAAGACGAACGCCGAAAGAATATTGTTGAAAACATCTTGATGACTTATTAAACCAAAATTATTTATTAATCAGAAGAAAGACAAAAACGCGACCTATCTGTAAAACGTCTACCAGACAAATATTTTAAGTAAAACCGAAGATATTTGTAGTTGTATAAAAGGGGCAGTTTTCATCGCTCGTCGAGCTCGAAAACCGCAGCATTCATCTCAGAACCATGCCTATTTCACGCAGATTCCTTAATAAACGTAAGAGTTTTTATATGTCACAAGAAAGATAGAAATATAAGCTTCATTCTAAATACCTTACCATGGGTATATTTAAATTTAAAGCGAAGATAGATGTACTTTTGTAATAGCCGAGCTCCGACCCCGGACAGATCGATCGACCGAGCAACTCTCTCTCAGAACAATGTATATTTCACGTGAATTCGTTAATAAACATATATGTTTTATATGTCTCAAGAAAGGCAGACATATAAGCTTCACTTTAAACACTTTACCATAGACATATTTAAAGTTCTAATGAAGATACATGTATTTTAAAAATTACGGAGCTCCGACCCCGTACAGACTGAACGACAGAGCAACTCTCTCTCAGATCAATGTTTATTTCACGTAAATTCGTTAATAAACACAAATGTTATACATGTCTTAAGCAAGATAGAAATATGAGCTTCATTTTAAATACATTACAATAGACATATTTATAGCTCAAGTGAAGATACATATGTTTTTATAGTAGCGCTCAGTAGCTTGTCGGGCATGTAGTGCAGACGCCTACCCACTTGCCGATATATTGTATAATTAACAAAGATACGCTAATAAAGCCTAAAGTCTTATATGCCTCCAGAAAGACCGATATATGAACATTATTATGATTGCACCAAATGAAATATATCATGTTCGAGGACAAAGATATATCAATTTTAAATTAAGTTTCGACTCTTGCTCGGGCGAGAGAGATGGGGCGACTCTCGCCCCATCTATTGGAGATTCTGTCCACTAAAGACCCAAAGCTACTCAAACCCTCTAGCATTATTTAAGTAATGAAGTAATATGGTATATTTACTCACTATAATGTGGGTGCTGAATGCAGAACATGAGAAAACATATATTTACTCCAAACCAATATAATTTCATTATGAAATAAGTAAATAAGTAGCATCAAAGGAAGTCGACGGTCCAAGCGTCAATGTTGTGGAGCGACTTATCCAAGATATATCGTTGTTTGGAAAGTGTTTTTGGCATATCCAGTTGTCGCACTTCTCTGCACAAATTATCACAAATTTAAATTATAATGTTAACAAGTAGAATACGTATTTTTAATAAAATCTAACATAACTAGCCAGAAAACATTTAACATTTATTAAAAAATATATGTTTGGAAGTTAAATCGACTTCATAGGACAATAGTTTGTTATATATACTCGTTATTCGTTGACATGCGTTCGCTACTTAAACTACCTTGTACTGTACTTATGTAAAATCTCCCATGTCTCTTCACTCATCTCACCGAACCCTACAGGCTCTGTGATATATTGTTTAATTAAGATTCACAAATAAAGCTTATAATTGTATATGTTATCAAAAAGGCAGAGCTTAGTTTAGTTCATTTATTATGCACCCCATACCCATCCTATGGGCGATAGTGGAGTGTTACAGAGGCACATAATAGGCTCAGGGATTCAATTTCTTTCTTTATTATGCACCCCATACCCATCCCGTGGGCGGTGGTGTAAAGGATACAGAGGCACATAATCGGTTCAGGAACTGAACCCTCTAGTTCGTTTAGCTAAACAAATAACAATGTTTGACGCTAGTTACAAAATTATCAATGTTGTATACACATGTACACACCCTCATACATACATGTACATATATATATACGTATACACATATACATACACATACATATCTAATCACCCACACAAATACACACATCAAGAATCTTTGTGTCACAAGTGACACAAAGAGGTGTCACAAGTGACACTACAAGAGGCTCACAACAGTCACTATACTATACATACTCACTTTACATCTATAGTGAGTCACACAGTTACTAGTCTTGCTGCACACCCACCCAACTGGGCGGCAGCTTTACAGTCATGTGCATGCATTACCGACAGTAAGCAAATTTTGGATACTTCGCTAAAATTTCGGGCAGCACATCATTGTGAATGAAGTACTTACACATTTCTTGGACACTATTGATGGTGTTATCTCTAAATTCCGCAATTTTTTCACATTCCATTATATAATGACGTAAAGTATGCGAATAGTTCTGCTGACAGAGTTTACATTTAGTCAAATCTACATCAGCAGATGTTACAAACTCCCAGAGGTACTTGTAGCCGAGCCTAAGCCTAGCAGTGGTAACATCTAGAAGTCTGCTAACATTATTGGATGCCCCATAGACGTGCGGTTCTTCATGCATAATAGAATGATGATAGATGGAGTAACTGGTGTGAATTTCACTTTGCCTCAAGCCTCCGAAATTTAGTTGATTTCCTGGGATATTACTGCCCTCAGGCTGCTGAAAGGCAGTCCAAGTTGGTAATCAATTCCCTCTTTACGAGCAAAAGTCTTGGCTAGCTCATCAGTTCTATCATGCATTCGGAGACCAATATGGGAAGGAATCCACAGGAGACAAACTCTGACTCCATCATTGATTATTTCACTATATCTGTGTCTAGCTTCAGAGATAAGCACGTCACAGTTATGCCTTGGGGAGCTGAGGGCAGTCAAGGATGACAAGGAGTCACTTACAATTAGCGTGTCAACTTTGGATTCATATACGCGCTCTAGTGCAAGGATTATGGCAACCAATTCTGTTTGAAGAGTGGAGGCCCAGTTACTTAGTCTCGCTCCACACTCATGGGAGATGGAACCATCTCTCCCAGTCACAACAACTGCACTTCCAGCTGCACCATAGGACTGATGCAAGGATCCATCAGTGTAAATAATCTGGGAAAGGGAGCGCTCTCTGACTAAAGCATCAATTTGGCTTAAGGCATTGTACTTTGCTTCTTGTCGAAGCAAGGCCTGTTCTTTAATCAGCTTCTTGGGTGGGAAAGGGGGAACAGTAATTTGGAAAGGAGTGATCTCCCATGGGGCAGGAAAGTGTTGTTGTTGTCGCTCTTGGTGGAGGTGATGAAAGTTATACATTCTGTACATACATTCTGTATATACATTCTGTATATACATTATACATAGCCAAGCAAGTTATAATCTTGATAAGCTAGTTAAAAAAGTCAATGCACATTGTCACATCAACAATGGGCTCGAGACCGACTACAAGTACAGTTTATAATTTAAGCAACTGATATATATGGAGGGCTATAGTGTCACAATTGATACGTTTATCCTACACATAACTCCCTCCCCCCATCCAATGGGCAGCGGTGGATAGGTCCTAGCAGTGGTAAGACCTAGCAGTGGTAACATCTAGAAGTCTGCTAACATTATTGGATGACCCATAGACGAGCGATTCATCAAAGTTTATACAATATTGTGAAATTGGGAGTCAGTGTAGTAACATAAATTGGTAAATCATAAATATTGTAAGTTAAGAATCTGATGCATGTGTGTGTGTTGGGGGGGGGGTTTATACCCTTGGTAAGCGAGAGTGGAAAGTAACGTTAGACGTTCTGCGGTCAATGTGGGGGGGAGGGAGGGTGGGAGAGTCAAATCCACCCTCCAACATCTGGGCATATTACCACCAGCCTCCACAACACTCCATCAGCTGATGCTTGTAGATGCTTCATCTAACCTCACCTATGTCACACATTAACCTACAGTTCCAGTGATATTTATACTCATCACAGTGGCGTCTCACCAATATAAACTGTATTGGATTTTGTCCCGAAATAGCTATATGCTGACTGGACGTGTATGTATGTATGTATGTATGTATGTATGTATGTATGTATGTATGTATGTATGTATGTATGTATGTATGCATGTATGTATGTATGTATGTATTGTGACGGTGTTCCTCCCTTCTAATTCTCCCACGCCTGCTGTAAGAGTCATGTCCACTATTCCCGAGCGTTATCTACATTGCAGGCATCAATTGAACATATGTGGGAGAGAACAGTATTCTCGAAGAGCCGAGAAATTTGCGAAAATAGAACATTTTGGCCTGTGGGATAGGCCCTTTAGGGAGCCAATATGGCGCTGGCGAGTCTGTTCTCCCGCCAAAACTGTGTGACGTCAGTGGCGCCAGATTGGTCACCGTCAGCGACATGGCACTGGGAGCCAATGAAAACCAACTTTGGGAAAAGTGACGTCACATAGGCATGGGGAGTCCGGCCGTGTTGGCGCCGAGGCGATATCAGTCTTTCACGACACGTCCGAGAGGTAGGACGCGCGATCGGTCGTCCTGTCAGAGTGACGGATTTACCGAACTCTGGTGGACGTAAGCGTCTCCAGTTGATAGCGCGCACTCTGTGAGGTCTTCCTGCAACCCAGATGTGGCTCAGATAAGGAATTGACAGAATATTGAGCAACAAGTGCTCAGGGGACAGGTGCGTTGCAAGAAGTGGGTCGGGCATCGACGTGTGTCGTCATTGGCGGTTCACAAGTATAAGAGACAGCTTAGTGGCCGGGCCACCCACCGTGAGTGAACCGGGTTGACAGCCTTGTCAACCAGGTTGAACGTGTGATCGACGATCCTGTCAAGTTTGACAGTAACCCCACCTTCGTGGAACCCTACGAGTCAACAGTTGAATGCAAGCACGTCGAGAAGTCTTCCTAAATACCTAGCGATATATCTAGACGACGAGGGAATTGACAGTGAAGTGAGCTTCAAGTGCTCTGAAGTCAGGTGCTGTGCGTGTGGAGCTCAAGCAGCCTCGTCTGGTACGGCTGGTAACTTCACAGTGACTTCGTAGTGGTGAGAGGCAGTTACTCTGGGAGTACAGTGACAAGAACTAATTGGGAAACGTACGACGACCGCCGAGACGTAGGCTGGCTGCCGTAGTTGGGAGGAAAGTTGACGGCCAGGAGACCGACTTCAACCCTGCGACGTACTGTAGAGGAAGGAGCACGGACCTGCTGTGTACAGAAGCGGCGAGACGCGACATCCTAAGGCGTGGGCTTGTGTTTCTGGATGGTGAACGAGGCGAGAGCCTGGACCAGGAGCTACAACCCAACTGTCATCCTAGGATAGGTGAAGTAGGTGTTTACAGTTACCCTCCCATTTCCCCTTTAGTTAGCTATATATTTTCTTGTCAGGATATTTTATATGTCGTGAGCAAGTCTCACCTGAGTTTAAGTCACAGAGTGCACAGTATGTGGTGAGCCTGCCCAGAGCGCTCGCAGTATCAGTTTACATATATATATCTATGTGTGGGTGTGTGCAAGCACCAAGATTCATCAGAGAATTTACTGTGACTATTATTAATCTCCAGTGAGTATTATTATTATTATATATATTGGTAGTAAACCAGATATTGGTGTGTTGATCTCTATAATCTATTGATATAAATGCCTGTGGATTGATCTCTATAATCTATTGATATAAGTGCCCGTGTGTTGATCTCTATAATCTATTGATATAAGTGCCCGTGTATTGATCTCTATAATCTATTGATATAAATGCCTGTGTATTGATCTTCATGATGTATATATATATATGCCTGAAATTTGAGTACTGATTTATATATGACATGCCTGTGTACTGAATAATATCATATACGTGAAGTGATTGCCAGTGATATCTCTGTGAGAGAAAGTATAGATATAAAGAAAAGTTCAGTGATCAAGTGAGTGCATTCACAGTAAATATTATTAGGATAGAGTAATCTTTTGGTACGGTGAAAAGCCACTGTGAGAGTATTGTGAATAAGATGTTGATCGTGAGGCCAGTGAAATCATAAGTAAGCCATGTGAATGTTGAATAGTGTTTTGGAAAAAGTTAAATAAACGGGGATTGTGACAGAATTATAAAACAAGTACTAGTCTGTTCCCACGATCGCGAGGGTCCCGGTCAGCTGACATTCTGACAGGTGACACGTGCCGATGTTACCATATCGGTGCGCTCTAGAATATTATGCTATGAATGGAGCAATTGTCATATATTATTCCTGATACATTGATGCATATATATATTACACATTGTCTTTTAAGTAAAATACCAAAACTCTTTGGTGTTTGATATCATCCCCTCCATTTATCTTGTGACCGTGTAATGATGTAAAGCAGAGTGACCTGCCTGATACTATATTACTGGAATTTGCTCTTGCCACAATTACACCTGACCACTGCAGTGTTACTGGACACCTAAAAAAACCAGTTGGCGACCTTGAAGGCTGTGTAAGAGTTCGGTGTCGGGGCGGGCCACAGATTGAGGGAACGATCTGTGCCCTCACTCATCTTACAATCTAAAGGCCGGTTGTGAGATCGACTGGGGTACTCTCCGAGGCCAGCAGTGGAGCCTAGAGGATCGAGGGAAGACCCGCCGAACGATGGTGAGTAAGGGTTATTGTTGGAGCAACCACCTGGAAAGGAGATCCAGTCTACTGTTCCTTTAACCCTTCTATTACGAGAACACCGTTAAACCCCGACAGTATGTATGTATGTATGTATGTAAGTATGTATGCATGTATGTATGTATGTATGTATGTATGTATGTATGTATGTATGTATGTATGTATGTATGTATGTATGTATGTATGTATGTATGCATGTATGCATGCATGTATGCATGTATGTATGTATGTATGTATGTATGTATGTATGCATGCATGTATGCATGCATGTATGCATGTATGTATGTATGTATGTATGTATGTATGTATGTATGTATGTATGTATGTATGCATGTATGTATGCATGTATGTATGCATGTATGTATGCATGTATGTATGCATGTATGTATGTATGTATGTATGTATGTATGTATGTATGTATGTATGTATGTATGTATGTATGTATGTATGCATGTATGTATTTATGTATGCATGTATGTATGTATGTATGTATGTATGTATGAATGTATGTATGTATGTATGTATGTATGTATGTATGTAAGTATGTAAGTATGTATGCATGTATGTATGTATGTATGTATGTATGTATGTATGTATGTATGTATGTATGTATATGTATGTATGTATGTATGTATGTATGTATGTATGTATGTATGTATGTATGTATGTATGTATGTATGTATATATGCATGTATGCATGCATGTATGTATGTATGTATGTATGTATGTATGTATGTATGTATGTATGTATGTATGTATGTATGTATGTATGTATGTATATATATATGCATGTATGCATGTATGTATGTATGTATGTATGTATGTATGTATGTATGTATGTATGTATGTATGTATGTATGTATGTATGTATGTATGTATGTATGCATGCATGTATGTATGCATGTATATATGTATGCATGTATGTATGCATGTATGCATGCGTGTATGCATGTATTTATGTACGCATGCATGTATGTATGTATGTGTGTATGTATGTATTCCCAATCACGTTAAAGACTCCTCCTCTATCATCCAATTTAAGAGAAAAACAACTATGTACTAAATAATACAATATCAACTTGTAACTTTAATTATGCTGACCTTCCTATCTGTATTCAGACTGTGCCTACCATCATTATAGGTGATTATAACGCTAGGCATAGGAATTTTGGTAATTCACAGTTCAATAATCGTAACGGCAACCAACTGTTGTCACTATTAGGTAGTCACGATGATGCACAGATTGTGGGTGACCTTGAACCGACGCATATCTACGAAGGTATTCTTGATCTATGTCTCGGTTTCAACGTCTCCCACACTGTGTGCGCCTCGTCAATAGTGCCAGATATGGCGTCTGATCATCTGGCCATATTAGCCACTGTAAGCATTGGCAGCTCTATCCTCCCCGGCGGAATGTTCAAGCGGAAGAGGCTGGCTGTGCCCATCGATCAACGAGACAATTTTGTTGCTCATGTGCCAGAATGGTACAGTTCATCTGAGCCTTCATCAGTTGAAGATTTTAACAATGAGCTCACAGATACTATCGACCAGTTTATAGAATCACTTGATCCATCGTCCAGGCCACGTAACCCAAATTACACTGGTCATAGCACTTATGCTTATTATAATGATTCTAAATTGCATGCACTAAAACGCACTGCCAGAATAATTGGACTAGCTTATAGAAGGACCCGCACTGCTGAAATGCTTCGGCTCTTTCAAGCGGCTCTGGCTGAGGCCAGGGAACGTATGGTGGAGCTGAGGCAGACAGTTTGGAAACTTTTGTCCGTGGTCTCATTTCTCACACGCCACTAAGTCGGGCATGGAAGGATATCAACAAGATCAAAGGGAAAAATGCTGCAGAGATCTCGTACCCTAATCCTCTGCACAGAGCAAATGAGCTTGTTGATGCTTGGGCCATGACTTCCAACTTTGACAGTCTTCCTCTACCCTCACAGAATGAATTAAATAATAGATATACTGATAGGGCAAGGCTCCTTGACTTCAAGCTTCATCAAGAGGATGACTGTGACATGCTTCTTACTAAATACGAACTAGATTCTGCTCTACATAAAGGCAAAGCTACATCTCCCGGGGAGGATGGAGTTACTTACGGCATACTGCGTATGCTTCTGCTAGTTCCAGGGAATCCCTTGCTTCAATTGTATAATATGAGCTATGTAACTGGGGAGCTTCCTAAGTCATGGACCAACAGTGTTATTATTCCCATTCCTAAACCTCACCAGCCGAGTGTTTTTCGCCCAGTCTCCCTCACTAGTTGTCTCTGTAAGTGTCTTGAGAGGATGGTTCTCAACCGTCTCCTTTACAAAATTAATAATATGTTGTCTCCCCAGATATATGGCTTTACGCATGGGAAGAGTGTACATCACTGTATTACCACATTCCTCACCCTGCATACTGATAGGTCATATACCACTTTCCTAGATCTTAAGTCAGCCTTTGACATTGCTAACCCACACGTCATTCTGAGAGAACTTGCTAAAATGAATTTTGGAGGATGGCTTCTACGGTGGATAAGAGGCTATCTATCCAACAGGAAGTCATCTGTACTGTTCCAAGGGCATAGGCGTGTAACGAGAGATTTTGAACTTGGCACTCCACAGGGAGGTGTCCTCAGTCGTACTCTGTTCAATGTGTTAATCAATGCACTTTTAAACTTAGTAACTAAAAGGTCCAGCGAACACATTAGCTATGTGGATGATATACTGATCCACACCAATGGGTATACCAACACCCAAAATGTTCTGAACTCTGTATTGTACACATGTCAGGAACTATGCTTAGTCATCTCAGTAGAGAAAACAAAGATCCTGAACCGACACCCACCCAGACGGGGTGGCCCCGTTCGCAAAATACAGTTGGATGATGGCTCTCTGCTCGACTATGTTACCAGATACAAATACCTTGGGCTTGAGGTTCTACTGTACCGCAATGTTTTAGCCAGACTGGGTCGCCAATGTAGAGGTTCCGTGCTCTCAAGGCTGTGGCAGGCAAACACAACTGTACCGTACAGTGTTATATATTTATTTCAGTTTGAACAATTTTTAATATTAAAGGATAAATCCTTTAATTGGTTGAAATTGGTTTTAACATTCGAAATCTAATTTGTTGATGTTAAATAATATAAGGTTCAAATTTATTAAGATACATACTTTAAAAACTATTTCTATTTGATACCAACAGTATCACGTTAAGAGAAGCGTCTCGCCTTGCTAACCCAAGTATAAAATATATAAAGAAACGGTGCAACTGTACTGCTATCTGCAGTACAAATACATGTCCCTATTTAAAGAAAAAATAAACTGCACCAATCACTGCCACTCCTCACACCAATGCAACAATAAGGAGAGTGATAACAGTGCTTCACATTCGACAACGTTAAATTATTTAACAGATGACGAGATAATGATAATCAACTAAATTTCGGATACTTGAGGCAAAGTGAAATTCGCACCAGTTACCCCATCTATCATCATTCTATTATGCAGGAGGTACCACAAGTATATGGGTCATCCAATAATGCTAGCAGATTTCTAGAAGTTACCACTGTTAGGCTTAGGCTCGGCTACAAGTACTACTGGGAATTTGTAACATCTGCTGATGTAGATTTGACTAAATGTAAACTCTGTCAGCAGAACTATTCGCATACTTTGCGTCATTATATAATGGAATGTGAAAAAAATCACGGAATTTAGAGATAACACCATCAATAGTGTCCCAGAAATGTGTAAGTACTTCATTCATAATGATGTGCTGCCCGAAATCTTAGCGAAGTATCCAAAATTTGCTTACTGTAGGTAATGCATGCACATGACTGTAAAGCTACCGCCCAGTTGGGTGGGTGTGGAGCACATGACTGTAATGCTGCCGCCCAGTTGGGTGGGTGTGCAGCACATGACTGTAAAGCTGCCGCCCAGTTGGGTTGGTGTGGAGCAAGACTAGTAACTGTGCGACTCCTCATAGATGTAAAGTGCCTTGTATAGTGACTGTTGTGAGCCTCTTGTTGAATCACTTGTGACACAAAAGATTACTGATGTGTGTATTTGTGTGGGTGATTAAATATGTATGTGTATGTATATTTGTATACGTATGTATATGTACATGTATGCATAAGTATGTGTACATTAATAATTTTGTAACTAGCGTCAAAAGATTGTTATTTGCTTAGCTAAACGAACTAGAGGGTTCAGTTCCGAACCGATTATGTGCCTCTGTAATCCTTTACACCACCGCCCACGGGATGGGTATTATGGGGTGCATAATAAAGAAAGAAAATGAATGGCCCGAACCCCACAATTCATTTAGCTGAGCAAGTTACAATCTTGATGAGCTAGTTACAAAATTCACTATAAGTCGTCACATCATAATTGGGTTCGAGATCGACCACAAGTAGTGCATTATATTTATCAGTATTGTGCAGCCTGTGATCCCCGCCTGGCTAC
>WNGS01078589.1:0-12906 GCA_020271785.1 Procambarus virginalis | reverse complement strand
TGATTTTGTGATCGTTTTCCTGTGAACTGTGATCTTCCAACATATAATAAATATAAATTTAATATATCTAAAAAATTTGCATTTTTAAACGTTTGCTCCAAAATGATATATTATAACAATAAAAAAGTTTTAATAAACGTTGTGGCCTCACATTTTATATTACACGTTTCAAATTCTACAAAAACTTTATAAAACGTAATATAAAACATGAAAAAATTAGTTTTTAAACGTTTTGTAACAGAGGAAATGTTTACTGGGCAGGTGTAGTCGTTCTCGAGAGTACGTATTGTATGTAAGTGTAGTCATACTCACCAGTCTTCCCCAAGCTTTGTTGTGCGAGTATCCATGCGTGGCTGGAGCAAGTGTAGCCCTGCACTGTCAGGTTGTAGCCATAGCTAGCAGGCGGCAGGTCGTAGGGGAGAAAGGCCTTCCTGGGGGGCAGAGTCTCTCTTGCATGACCTGTCAGGGTCACGATATTAGTAAACATATTGATATACGATTTTGGCACAGTGAAATTAATGCCAATACTGCGGCGAAGAGGGCTACCAGACTGAATTCGACTAATTTACTGAAATTGGCTATATTTAAGGAACAGAGGCTTTTAGCTAAAAATTGCACAATACATAAATTATTCAAAACACTATAGTAAACATTATTATGATATTTTTATTATGGTATATCTGTTATTATTTGTTTCATTGAAAACAAATGACGTTTCTGTTATTTTTTTCGTTTGTTTCAGATTTTGTGATACTTTTATGAGAGATTCCATTTAGAAACATTATGAAGGGAGTACATCTCACACCAGATAATAAAACAGGAAAATGTAAAGTACATTAAAACTGTGTCATATATGAAGTAGATGATAGCGGAAGAAAACGAATTGGTTTGAAAAGATCAGTGAATAATTAATTGAAGCCTCGAAGGCTTGTAATGAGACAGATTTAGAAGGAAGATTAAAAATAACACAAGTAGTTGATTATCTTGATTGTTATAAAAAAATTACTTAAAGACATGAATAACCAAGAAAAAGTAAACTCTCTTCAGAATATTCTAACTAGTGATTTTGGTTACGTTGAATATTTGATGCTTCACTAGGCAGAAATGTAAAGTTATATGTGGCAACAGGAACTATAAAGGAGAATTAAGATTATTAAGAATTTGTGAAAAGAAAATAGCTGAAAATTCTTGTTAGCATCTCAATCCTCTCAGGATCAAGATTTTCCCATGTTAAATATTGTTGATGATGTGAAGAGTGTATTTGCAGCTGATGTCTCGTATCACTCTTCATGTAAGAATTATTAATAAATATAATACTCCAAAAGCATTGAATAATTTGAAACTATTATCAATGATACCACAATTAAAATTGCTTTTCAAAAAATACCCTATAGCATGAACTTTATCCAAAAGTGTTTTGAATTGACTGAGCTTTTTTTGTTTATAAATTCTGAATGTAAGCTTGGGAGTACTCTTTCAAATACACAAAGGAAAACTCTTCCTAGTCAGCATTTTGGAAAACATATGATATTTGTTGATAAAGGTGCTCAAAATTGAAGCTCGTATTTTCTAGAAATACGAGAATGATAAACTATTCTAAACATCTAGAAACCTAAAGCTTAAAAGACAGGAAAAAACAATTGCAAATTAGCTTAAAAACTATGATTTCCAAATTGGTTAAAATTGCTGTGATGAGAATATTCTTGAAATGATCCTGTCTCATAAACAGGCTCATGACAATAATAATAAAACAATCCTGACAATAATAGACCTAAAATTTACGACCACTTCTCAAATCTTTCATTTCATTATCACCAGTGCAAGTTAATAAATATTCTAAAAGAAAGAGTCGCTCTACCCACCATGAGAGAGAGAGAACAAGAGTGGAATGTGCAGATGGCAACGAGGACGTCACTGCCTAGAATGCCATGCCCTCTTCACCTGACTAATCTTTGTATGTATAGGTTATTGATCCATGCTTCTAACCTTTACTTCTTACTCATTACATAAGTGTATGTATAGGTTATTGACCTATGCCTCTTAGCTTTTACTCCTCTCCTAATTTTGTGTACCTAACCTCCTTGTGGTATAAATTCAATAGGCCTTGTCTTGTTCCCAGTTACAGCCTACTCTTGTGCCAGGCAAGTCCACTGCAGGCTCACCATAGCCTGTGCCATTTGGAATATTTTGTTCCGAGTACCTAAATCTAACACAATAACAACAACATCCTGTCTCCTCACTTTAGAATAAACCTTGTAGGTTCGAAATATCGTGTAAACTTTTAATAAGTGTAATACATTTTACAGGTATTTTTTCTTTTAGTCAACCTCAAACAAATATGACGTTTGAAGAAATCCTTTTCCAATTAACTCAGTGGATAACAAAGCTTGTGCAGGGAATTTTCCCAGGTGGAATTTTTTTTGCGTACTGTTAAATTATTAATAGTAATATAATTTATATATAATTAAAAATGGACTATATATTATGAGAGGACTGTATGTATGTAAAGTGGACTGTATTTTATTAATTTGTCCTGCTGGGTGTTATCAGTCTCATAAGTTTGGAGGGGAGGGGTATACATATGTAGCCAATCACACTAGGTATGGATTAAGGCAATGAACTATGAAATGTTAGTTAGGCGACTTAATGGGTTAGTAAATACAGTTATTTCTGGGCTAGAGAGTAGAAACAGCCTGATAATAGGCATTGGCCATCCTTCTATCCCGTGAATGGAAATACTGTATGAAATGAGTTACTGTTACCGAGCAGTAAATAGGTACCTAGGAGTTAGACAGCTACTACGGGCTGCTTCCTAGGGGTGCGTAACAAGATCTCTGCATTTACGCGACTTGACTGCTTCCCCGTGATTGGTGGCACCCCCTGCCTGTGCAGCACTGATGTCAACATAGGTGTTGGCTAAAGTTATAAAGTGTAGTCCCACACCAACTGTCTACCATTCTTCCAGGGGTTCACCGTGATCCCGTCTGGGCGACCGACAGGCTCATCTGAGTTGTGGGGCATTAGGTAACGGGGCTCTCTCTGCAGGAAAACCGGCTGTGGTAAGGCTTCTTTTAATAATGCCATTAACTTCGCCGTGTCTTGCATGCCATCCTCCTGTCCTTTGGTAGAGAAGGACATGCTGTCCATACCTGTCGGCCATGCCTCGCCATAAATACACCTGTATTCGGTATGGATATTGGCAGCAAGGCGGAGAGCCACAGCAATTCGGAGGACCTGCGGTGTGAAACGCATGCTGGTTGCTGACATGAGGGTTGCTAATAGAAAGTCACCTGCATGGTAAGCTGCTACAGCTCTAAGTCGGGCAGTGTCATGTGGTGTTGTCGCAGTTTCAAGGCCTGTTGCAGCTGCTTGGTCGACAAAGGGACGATCCCAGCTGGATTGCTTGTGAGCTTCAGAAGACGGTGATTGGGGTGCTTGACCTGCAAGGGAGATCTATTTGGTGGTACAGACCGTAAATCTCGGATCTCGTACCGCTGCCTGTTGACCTAGGTCATCAGGTAGGATTTCCTTCACCAGGTTGTGAAATGCCACTGAAGAGGACAGGAACGCTGGTGCAACAATTTCTGTTGTTGTGCAAACGCCGAGGTCCCCAAGTTTGACAGGAAGGGAGGCCTGTTTCCACCTCTAAGTCGCGAAGAGAAAGGTTGAAAGCTTTTTCTGACACTGATTTCAGCAAGTTGTCATACTCTTCTAATTTAATACTATTGAAAGATGGCGAACATCTAAGAGAGTAAGTCAGCCTGGGGAAGGATAAGCATCAGGTGATGAGGAAAAGAGCATCATGATCATTGATGTCTTTATTCCTCTCATCCATCCCCTTCAGGTCGGCAATCTTCTTACCCAGGACTTCGTCGATTGCCTTCCCTCCAAGAGGAGCTTCTAGGCGTGTGCTGTCCCCAGGGCTGGTTAAATGGATATCCGGCAGAACGCCCTTTATTTGCTCTATAATGCGCTGGTTGGTGGAGGTTATTTCGCACTTGGAAGAGTTCAGGACGAGGCCTAGGCTTGGTCCTTGCTCCTGAATTATTCTTATGTCCTCCAGAAAGGAGTCTGCGGAGCCAGCTGTTGCTCTGATTTTGGATGCCTCACAGTTGATCTGATTCTGGATGCCTCTGTTCTGTTGTTAATACCCTTCCTGCTATGGATGTTTTTGGCACGGGTGGGAGTGGTACCTTGTTGTCCTCTCTATGAAAACTATTTATATCCATAATCACTGAGATAGCTAGTGATTTGTCTCTCCTTGCAGGGACAGCTAGACAAAAATAACTAAATAGAGGAGGTTGCTCCATGTTTGGATAGTTCATGGAGAAGCATTAACCTTTTTCAAGAGGCTGGATAGCTTAGCTCCTGCTTGGGGGCAAGCAGCTTTGGTGACACACACACACACACACACATATATATATATATATATATATATATATATATATATATATATATATATATATATATATATATATATATATAGATATATATATATTATATATATATATATACAGTACGTGCCTAAACACGCAAGTGAAGTTTTACAACTTTAGAACACTTTCCCATCAGGAGACTCGAACCCTAGCCAGCACAGAAGCCTCACAGCAACTGGCATAACAGGTACACCTTTAACCCACTACACCAAACTCACACACTTAAAAGAGATGGTAATTTCGGGGTATTTAATACCCCAAAGATCACCACCTCCCAAGGGCAACTAGAGCTAGTGAGAGCTCACTCACGTTCTTTCATCAAGTCCCAGTTAATATGGAAGAACCCTGCATCTATGCTTAATGCAGTAACTTGCCTAAACACACAAGTGAAGTTTTACAACTTTAGAACACTTCACTAGCTCTAGTTGCCCTTGGGAGGAGTGGTGATCTTCCAGTTATATTCCTGAAAATTCTTGTTTCAAATCGATATGGATATATATATATATATATATATATATATATATATATATATATATTATATATATAATATATATATATATATATATACTATATATATATATATATATATATATATATATATATATATTATATATATATATATATATATATATATATATATATATATTATATATATATATATATATATATATATAGGGGGTACCACCTCTGGTGCAATTATAGGGACCCACAGCCTCAGAGAAGGGAACACAGAGCATTCAGGGAAAAACTTGCCATTTAAGTCTGAATACATGAGGGTGTTCGCTTCTCCTACCACCCCCCTTTTTATGGTGTACACTTTATTAAGCAAGGTTATACAGTTACATATCTGATTGTATACAAAAAAATGAGCATTAAGAGGACACAAAAATAGTTCGCTTCCTAGAGGCTGTAGATTTCCTCGAACTCCTCCGACGTTGGGCAGGAACCGAGGATGCAGCGAGCATTCCCCCTCTGGATCGCGACACTGAGGCGCTGAAAGAGAAAACTTGCCGCTCTAGGGTCTCTTGTGGTGTCAATGAGCTTGGAACCAAGATCCTTTAGAAACCTTCTTGCACTCTCTCCCCATGGGCCTAGGGTCTCAGACCCTATTGGAACGAAGTTGTACCGATGATCTAATTGCCTATACTTGGCTGACTTGTCTCTTTCTCTGTGTGTCGCCGCGGCTCCTGCTGTGCCGGCAGAGAGGTTGATGTATGTGGCTGCCAGGGTGGATACGCAAGTATAGTCCCATGCCAACTGTCTGCCACCCTTCCACGGACGCAGTGTGATTCCGTCTGGTCGGCCGGCAAAGCTAACAGAGTCACGGTTCAGAAGGTTGCGGGGCTCTCTCTCCGCTGGACACTGGGCAGAGGCAAGGCTTCTTTTAATGATGTCGTTTACTTCGTCGTGTCTAGTGTGCCAACCACCAGATTTTCCACAGTGCAGGCCATGCAATCCATATTCAATACATGGTTAGGTTAAGGTTACTTTAGGTTAAAGTTTTATTAGGTTAGGTTTCATTACATTTAGTTGCCTTAATACGGTGTATTATTGACAATAATGTGAAATATAGCATTCGAAAACTATTTCATTGTTCCCGAGAATTCCCTTTACAGAAAACCAAATTCCTCAAAGGAAACGTTTTCACCATACGTTTTTTCATATTTTAAACCAACAATTTAAAATATAATTAAGTTATAACTTGCAAATACTCTGTTTAGGACAAAAGTTTACTTCCCAGTTTGTATATAGACTCGTACTGGAACCACAACATACTTTCAGATCCTCACAAATATCTAAGATAACTAGCCAGGTGGATTGAGGATGGAGTGTAGTTTCAATCCTCTCTCTAGGGACGAGTCTTCACCTTTCTAATAGATTTTCAGTCTGCCAAAAAGAGGCTATCAATCGGACGAAAAGTTCTGCGTATATCTTATACACAGCCTACATATGCATAGGCTTCGTGTATTTGTATACGACTTGCCAATGAATTCTCCACTGTTCATACATCATATGTATTACGTATGCACCTTGCATACATTTTTATTATTTGATTCTGATATACAGCGGAGTAATATATTTATTTATAAAGTTAATTTTATTATGAAGGAAATGACTCTTGGAGCATTTTATTGGTTTGAAGACCGAGCACAAGGCCCCGGGGGAGAATATGACCGATCACAAGACCCCGGAGAGAGAATATGACCGATCACAAGACCCCGGAGAGAGAATATGAACGATCACAAGACCCCGGAGAGAGAATATGACCGATCACAAGACCCCGGAGAGAGAATATGACCGATCACAAGACCCCGGAGAATATGACCGATCACAAGACCCCGGAGAGAGAATATGACCGATCACAAGACCCCGGACAGAGAATAATAATACATTAATACACCCGTTGACGACAAAGCACTGACGGACGCTTGATTTATTGTTGCTGTATCGCGTTAGACCGTGGCGAAAGTGATGGTGTTTTATTTCCGTATTCAGTGACCTCCCACCGCTCTGTCGCGCTCAGTGCACAGCTCCCACCGCTCTGTCGGTGCTCAGTGCACACCTCCCACCGCTCTCTGTCGGCGCTCAGTGCACAGCTCCCACCGCTCTCTGTCGGCGCTCAGTGCACACCTCCCCCCGCTCTCTGTCGGCGCTCAGTGCACACCTCCCACCGCTCTCTGTCGGCGCTCAGTGCACACCTCCCACCGCTCTCTGTCGGCGCTCAGTGCACACCTCCCACCGCTCTGTCGGCGCTCAGTGCACACCTCCCACCGCTCTGTCGGCGCTCAGTGCACACCTCCCACCGCTCTCTGTCGGCGCTCAGTGCACACCTCCCACCGCTCTCTGTCGGCGCTCAGTGCACACCTCCCACCGCTCTGTCAGCGCTCAGTGCACAGCTCCCACCGCTCTCTGTCGGCGCTCAGTGCACACCTCCCACCGCTCTCTGTCGGCGCTCAGTGCACACCTCCCACCGCTCTCTGTCGGCGCTCAGTGCACACCTCCCACCGCTCTCTGTCGGCGCTCAGTGCACACCTCCCACCGCTTTCTGTCGGCGCTCAGTGCACACCTCCCCCCGCCTCCCTCCCCCCACGCACACATTCCCATCTAATAGCTCCCATTCGAACTTTCTTGCGCTCACTCCCATTATTTACTCCCATATCCACGTGCTCCCACCCCCTCATGCACTCCATTTTTATTATCTCCCATGATATAGATATGCCTACATGCGCGGCACTAGTAATATTTATAATTGGTCATTGTGTCGGGGGACAGGTAGCCAGAGTGTATATATACGTGTTAAAGTTATATAGAATTCACCTCCCACCCCCCCACCCCCCTCAGGATGCAACCCCATAACAGGCTGACTATCTTCCGGGTACCTACTCACTGCTAGGTGAACAGGTGCATTAGGTGATAGGAAATGCGCCCAATCATTTCTGTCCCGCCCGGGATTCGAACCCGGGGTTCGCAATTGAGAGTGAACCCGACTGGGACTACCAGTATCTATAATGTTTCGCAACAGATGATCACACAGACACACACAACGTTTCTTTGACCCTGATGCATCTGTTCACCTAGCAGTAAATAGGTACCTGGGAGTTAGGCAGCTGTCACGGGCTGCTTCCTGGGGGTGTATTCACCTAGTTGTATTCACCCTAGTTGAGTTTGCGAGGGTTGAGTTTTGCTCTTTCGGCCCGCGTCTCAACTGTCAATCAACTGTTATTTACTGCTAGGTAACAGGGGCATTCAGGGTGAAAGAAACTTTGCCCATTTGTTTCTGCCTGGTGCGGGAATCGAACCCGCGCCACAGAATTGCGAGTGCTACGCGCTATCCACCACGCTACCAGGCCCCTACTTGTGTGTGTGTGTGTGTGTGTGTGTGTGTGTGTGTGTGTGTGTGTGTGTGTGTGTGTGTGAAGGAGAGAAAAGTTGATAGATAGGAGAGGCGGGTCGAAAGGGCCCGAGTTCAACTTCCCCAAGCACAACTAGGTGAGTACATACACACATGTGTATAGGTCCTTGGACCTATACTGTTTCTGATATATGTAAATGATCTCCCAGAGGGAACAGACTCGTTACTCTCAATGTTTGCGTATGATGCAAAAAATTAAGATTAAACAGAAGAAGATAGTATAAGGCTACAAGATGACCCAGACAAACTGAAAGATGGTTCAACTAATGGCTACTAAAGTTCAACCCAAGTAAATGCAAGGTAATGAAACTAGGCAGTGAAAACAGGAAGCCAGACACAGGATACCGAATGGGAGATGAAGTCCTTCACGAAACGGACAGAGAGAAATATCTAGGAGTTGATATCACATCAAACCTGTCTCCTGAAGCCCACATAAAAAGAATTACATCTACGGCATATGCGAGGCTGGCTAACATCAGAACTGCCTTCGGGAACCTGTGTAAGGAATCATTCCGAAATTTAGAGTAAGGCTAAGTCATATCTACATTTGAAACTGTGTATGGAGTCAGCCTCCACCACATCACTGCCTAATGCATTCCATCTATTAACTACTCTGACACTGAAAAAGTTCTTTCTAACGTCCCTGTGGCTCATTTGGGTATTCAGTCTCTACCTGTGTCCCCTTGCTCGCGTACCACCCGTATTAAGCAGTTTATCTTTATATCTACCCTGTCAATTACTCTGAGAATTTTGTAGGTGGTGATCATGTCTCCCCCAAGCTCTCCTGTCTTCCAGCGAATAAGGTGCACTTTACGCAGAATTTCCTCATAACTCATGCCTCTAAGTGCTGAGGTTAGCTTGTGGCATACCACTGAACTTTTTTCCAGATTCGTCTTGTGCTTAACAAGATACGGGCTCCATGCTGGGGCCGCATACTCCAGGACTGGTCTTACGTATGTGGAATACAAGATTCTGTATGATTCCTTACACAAGTTCCTGAACGCTGTTCTGATATTAGCCAGCCTCGCATACTTGTTTGTGTTTACATACATAAAATCAGCCCCAAGTATTTTTCATTTCTTTTGGTCAAAAAAAAGATTTACTGCTGGGCCACCTTTCAAAATATATATTTTACCTTACATTCTCGAGTCCATTAAGACGCTAAGAACGCGGGTCTCCCACTGTCCTCCCCAGACCAGGTGGGCGAGGCTACTACTGCTGTCCTGTTTGCTGTTTTATGAGGCTGTTGTGTCTGCGGTTTACCCCCTTCTGCCTATATTCTCTCCCTCTCTCTCATGTGTCTTGTAGGTCCCTTCCTACCTCCCTCTCTGTCTCTCACTCTTCTACGCGATCACAATCTCTACCTTCCCTACCTTCCTCCGTTTCTCTCTCTCTCTCTCCCTCCCTCGCCACTTAGCGCAGGCTGGAGGAGAAGCCTTTACAACCATAAGAACAATGCCAAATCGGTTTATGAGCGGAGGGACGGGTTGGTTACCTTCTTATCCAGCGATGATCTGTGGGCCGCCTTCCTGCCTTCGAACGGAAGCGATTCCCTGAAGCCATTTTTGGAACACTTACTTGTCACACCGTCACGCTGGTAACTTTCGAACACTTCCTCATCACACGGTCAACATTTAGAGTTTGAGTTCGATTTTTTTTTTTAGGGTAAACTTGTCAAGACACTCAACTCAAGAGACACTCAACTCAAGAGACAACTCAAGACACACTCAACTCAAGACACACTCAACTCAAGACACACTCAACTCAAGACACACTCAACTCAAGACACACTCAACTCAAGACACACTCAACTCAAGAGACACTCAACTCAAGAGACACTCAACTCAAGACACACTCAACTCAAGACACACTCAACTCAAGACACACTCAACTCAACAGACACTCAACTTTAAGAGTTTATCTAATCATAGATGTCCACTGGGCACCCTGGAGCGCCTTAATGCCACCAGACTCAACACATGAGTCTCTAATATCTGCCGCCAGGAGATTCAACACATGAGAATACTCTTGTGCCAAGCTAAACACCTGCCCCCACGCCTCCTACCTGCTCCAGCAACGAGCTAAACACCTGCCCCCGCGCCTCCTACCTGCTCCAGCAACGAGCTAAACACCTGCCCCCGCGCCTCCTAGCGTTAACTGATAACGCAGTAAATAACGACGTTAGTAAACGATTGATCTGTAGAGTTTGGTAAAGGTAAACAGGTGTTGGATCACAGCCTCCCACCTCTCCTAGCCAACGGCCCAGGAGGCAATAATCATCTGTTCGTATCGAGACGAGTAAAATGATCATTAATCTCTTCGTGAGTTAGTCCCCAGGGCTAAGAGGTTTTTTGTGGTGAAGTGGGGAGGGGGTGGTGGAGAGATTGAAGTAGGAGGTACTTACCTATTCAGTGTCTACGAGGACTAGGGGGGTGATTGGGTGGGGAAGGGGGATGAGATTGATTGGTTAAGCCAATCAGGAGATGGCACGGGCATGAATAGCCCCGTAAGAGGGGGGGTGAGAGTAGTTTGGGTCAGTTCATTGTGGCCTCCCCTCTATTAGGACTGGTGTATTAGTGCACACCTATCAGGGACTACAAGAGAGCGGTGTACTACAACGGGGTACTACAGCGGGGGTTTACAAGTCTTGGTGTACCTCTTTAGGTTACAATTTAACTATCGTGGACGGTCGAAGCATAACCAGGGACCTAAGTTAGTTAGTCATAACTAATATAAATCATGGGACCATAATTAGGTCCCATGAGAAGAGAGACCCCATAACTAGGCCATGTATGTATCCATGGTAACAGTTCCTGGTCCACTGGTCCATATGTATTCATGGTAACAGTTCCTGGTCCACTGGGCCATATATATATCCATGGTAACAGTTCCTGGTCCATATGTATTCATGGTAACAGTTCCTGGTCCACTGGGCCATATATATATCCATGGTAACAGTTCCTGGTCCACTGGGCCATATGTACCCATGGTAACAGTACCTGGTCCACTGGTCCATATACTGTACTCATATTGGGAAAGCTCTCAGCCCTTGATGCCTTGAAAGCTTTGAGGACAACAAAGACAATTAGAAGAAATAGGAAAGTATATTCTCGTGAGCAAGTGAAAGATCCATTTTCTATGAAGCCAACTGGCGGCCAAGGAGGTTTTCTATGATACACATTGTGTGTGTACGATGTCTCCTTGGGTGTCAGTTTGGTCTATACAATCACGAAGCGCCAAATTAGACAAGTTTGTTTCATTTGCCATCACCTGCCACACTTTCATACTCGTGAGTATCCCCCTCCATCCTCCACTAACATTATAAGCGCCTACCTGGCCAAGAGGAAACGATTGAAGTTGGAAACGCAAACGAGTCTTAGAAACGTAAGGAAAATACCTGTACCCAGCGCGGGTGGTCAACAAATGGAATATGCACTGAAGGAAGTAGAAGAAGTTGTAGAAACCACTTCCAAATCCACAACTTCAAGGCCAAACACGACAAAGAACTCAACCAGTTAACCACTAAATTACAATAGGTACAACAAGGCTAGAAGGATAGAGTGGGGCGGGGGGGGGACATAACCAACAATATATAACCTCACTTTCCCGTAGACAACGATAGCTAGGAACTGTTGAATAAGCATTGAACCAAAACCCAGCCAGGAGAGTGGCAGCTGCCTGCCGCTAAGAGCGTAGTTGGTGAAGCGGCCGCGGGCGGCGCCACCAGCGGGAGGTCTGGCGTTAAGGGATAACTTTGACAGATATTTGTCAAAGATTCATATTTTGTGTTTTTCGTATTTATTAATTTATCACTCAATGCGGGAATGAGTATATATATATTATATTTATTTAGTTGCATTGCGTTACAGGTTACAGAATACACACACACTATGCCACTAGACTAGTGCCAGAATTAAGAGGCATGAGTTACGAGGAAGTCTGTTTGAGATGCACCTCACGACACTGGAAGACAGAAGAGTAAGGGGAGACATGATCACTACCTACAAAATTCTCAGAGGAACTGACAGGGGTAGATAAGGATAAACTTTTTAACACGGGAGTACGCGAACTGTTAGTACGGCTATTAGTACGGTAGATTTCTCCAAGTATCTTGTATTTGAGATTATGTCCCCACAGCAAGAACATTCCTTTAACTATACCTTCTATGTTGGGATTATATGTCCCTTTTAACATGATCATTTAATCTCTACAATTTTAGACTTATACTTTTAATCTGACCTCACCAGTCTGATCTGTTGTATAATATCTATCATATATGATATACAATCATATGCGACAGGATGAACAGTCCAGCTGATTGTCTTCCTATTGAGAGAAGAAGGGGAGGGGGGCGTGGGTGATGTAATATGGCAACCCCTTCTCGCACTTGCTTATACTCAATATCTTCCTTATGAATAAGTGCATATGTGACATACT
Source organism: Procambarus virginalis (assembly GCA_020271785.1). Lineage (NCBI taxonomy): Eukaryota > Metazoa > Arthropoda > Malacostraca > Decapoda > Cambaridae > Procambarus > Procambarus virginalis. The sequence continues at coordinate 120 of WNGS01078589.1, read as the reverse complement.
AATTTATTGTGAATATTTGAGTTTACTTTGAAAGGCTGAATAGAAAACCACAACCTAACCTAACCTTCTTAGTATGTTAAGGTATTACAATTAGTACTGAACCTATACCTATTTTGATAT